>ML827022.1:27531-89737 GCA_009831015.1 Picea engelmannii
CCTTTAAAAAATTGGGTGAATGGATTCTTGAAAGCAAGAGTTAGATCAACAAAATCCCTAGGGATGTAAACCCTCTTAATCCCTAGGGTATGCAAATCAAACTAAGGTAAATCAAGGAGGGTGTACACCCTTGTACTCCACCTAGAAACCTTGCAATAAAATACTTGTAAACTAGAAAATTAGATGAAGGTTAATGGAGGTTGTATGCACTTATACTCCTCTCAGGGTTTCAACTAACAATAACCATGAAACAAGCAAAAAGAATTAACAATTGCATATTTTCCTTACCAATTCCAAGAGAGATGCAAGAACAAACCCTAGTTCACCAAGAAAATTACCATTCATAAGAAAGAGAATATGTATACAAGAGGTGTGCACCACCATAGATCAATCATTCAACAAAATATATCACCGAAAAATCATTTTACACAAGGGAGAGATATGGAATTTCCCAAGTAGTGCACAAATTTCAGCACTAGTCTTCTCACAATGGGAGAGTTATGAACAAATTGAAATGAAATGATTATTATTTATACAAATACTACTAAAAGTGTTTGTCCACTTAATTTAGGGTAAACCACAAAGTAAGGGGGAACAACCCTTACTTTTCGCATTTACAAAAATAATTTGACTTTAATTCAAATTTAAATTTAAAAAATGCACATGAAGAAACCCTAATGTGACGTCATCCCTCCAAAAGGTGACGTTTTGGCACTTCTTGCAAATCATTGGAGTGGAGAGAGGAATTCGTTGGGCCTTCTAGGGCCTCCCTCTCATGCAATAGGTCTCCCTCTTCTAAGAAATCCCTTCTCCCACCAACATGTGCCAAGTGTCAAGCAACAACAACACCACCACCACAACCGTAGCCCTAGGGTGACGCCAAGCTCCTCAAAAGTGATATTGTAGCCTCAAGAGAAAATCGTTGGGCTGGATAAGGGCTAGGTTATGTCCTCCATGGTATCTCATCAGGCCCCCAAAGACTAGGATCTCCATCCAGTGTGTAGGCCATGGTATCCACCCTGTGGGATTCAAGCCGCAACGAAGCCCAAGCTAGGCTTGTTCTTTCAAATTTGTCCACCAACTAGGTCCTGGAAAGACAATGAATGCACCCTCCAAGGATCTAAAGTAAAATGAATAATGATAATTAAATCAAATCAATGAAAGAGCCATCTAAGAATGTGCATCTAAACCACCTCATAAAAATAAACAAGTGCTTAAATACCCTAATCAATTTTCCAAGTTTAGGAATGGGAGGGTTAATAAAGCGACCTATTGGGTGAATCATACCTCAAGTTTAGGAGTTTTTTCCAAGTGGACCCCTCTCTAAGACATGTGGAAAAAGTGATATGGATGTAGGCAAGACTCTTGGGCATGGGGTTCATGACATATCATGGATCATAGTATCTCATTTATGGGTGACTTTGTAGAGGGTGTGATCCACCGTCATTTTCAATGCAATCTTTTTCCAATCCCATTTATTGCCTTTTGTTCTTTTTAAGATGTTTCCATGTTGAAGCCAAGGTGGGGCTTCTACCGAAGAATGAAAACAATGCCCACCTTGAATATACCCTGGTCACATGATGTTTCCCCAAGTTGAAACCATGTGTGGGATTCTACCTAAGCATGAAAAATAGTGCCCACACATGATCCACCTTAGTTGGAATTTCGTATTAGTTATTTTTCACGTGTCCCATCAGCTTCTTATGGGAGACATTTCATTGTCCTTGGGATCCCTAGGTGAGCATCTAGAAGGTTCATGATTGGATTTTATCTTTTTCCAACTACAATCCTTTAGGCCTTCAGCCCCTTCTTCCCATGAAATGAGAGATACTCCTTTCTTGGGTCAATACACTTGAAAATCCCAAAAGGTAAGGATATGAGGGGATGAAGTGTGGAAAGTGACAAGTATGGTCAAGAATGGAACAATGGCTCATCAAGAGGAACTCCCAGTAGCAAACCTATCCCTAAGGGTGACCCACTTACTAGGGAGCAATTTCAACCACCAAAGTGAAAGAGGAAAAAGAGCATAATTTCCAAGAAAACGTTAGATAATCAAAGGCAGTTTTAAATGCAACAAACTTAAATGATTCAAATATTGAAATTATGCTCACCATAATACCTAGCTTGTACCTCATGGAGCAAGACCCAATGTATTATGGAATCCAACTAATGTGGTGGATACCATCATGATGAACCTGGACCTGTGGTGGCGAGGTGGGTATCTGTCTATGCAAGTGGACACTACTGGTAAATTTGTCTCTCAATACTCCATTTCTACAACCTGAGGGCCTCGAGACATCATCTCCTTAGTTATTCCTAGGAAATGGGGATACCATATGGCTCCTACTTGGGGACATGTACTCTTCGTAGAGTGCATGAGAACCACAACGTGTATGAGAACCGCAAAATATCCTAGTGGACTCGTCCCTATATGTAAAATTAAAACTGTAAAATACAGGGTGGTTCTATCACCCCTTTTCCATATATAACAAAAAAAAATGACAACTAATCTAGAAAATAAAATTTTGCATTTTTTCAAAAAAATAAACTAAAAAATTAATTTGATGAAAGCAATATGCAAGAGGAGAAAAATGAAAAATGAAATGAAGCTAAACTACAATGAGCAATCAAGATGCAAATGCAAGGAAATCTATATGACCTACCTACTTACCTAGGCCCTGGGCCTTGAAGAATTCAAGTGTCTTGGATGTAGGGTTAGAGAAGAGACCCATCCACTGGTAATGGCATCTTTCTCCTGTCCAAATATGTCAAATAATACTTATCTTTTTTGGATTTATTTTGGATGATATAAGGGGAAATCCAAGTGTTGTCATTCTTCTGGTCATATTTAGGCTTGTCCTCCCTCTTGTCCCATAGGAACACATGTCTTCTTTCATTGTAGTTTATATAAGGTATATTCTCGATGTAAGGATAGGAAGGAGCCTATTTATTAACTGCATCTTCAATGGATTTCTCACATTCTTTATTCTCTTTATATTCTTTCTTAAATAAATGGATGGACCCTGGATAATTCCCTTGGAACTTTGCAAGCTTCTCCTTGTACTCATTTTTCCTTGGGATTAGTGTATCTATGCAATCTTCCTACACAAAATGAAAGTCCCAAGGATCATACTCAATAGCCCACTGAGGTACATCAAATTCACACTCACTCGTGTAATCAAGACCATTGGGGTCCATCACATGCCTGTTAGCCCGCTCTCGATTATACAAGATCTCAAAAGTTCCATCTCCCATGGATATATTCACATGGATGAGATCCATACTGAGAAATCCTCTAAGATCGATGGACCAAATTCTTGATAGAAGCATCCCCCAAGCATCTGGGACATCAATCACGACTATGTTCATCAATCACGACTATGTTCATGATGAGGCTAATATGAGGGAAGTCAATTAGGTAAAGTTCAACATATTCACATAGCCCATAAACCTTGACCTTCTTGGAATCAATACCACAAACATTTCCATAAGGCTAGGTTTTCTTCAGACCAATTTGTTTCATCACTTTCAAGGACATTACATTTTCCAAGGCTCTGGAGTCCAACATATAATTATTCAAGTGGAGGCCATTCATTCCCAAAGAAAGATAAAACAAAGGGTTACTCTCCTTCTATCAATCAAGATACATAGTGTTCAAGAGGATCGGAGGGTCCTCCTTCTCGGCTAGCACATTTAGTAACTTCAATACTTCTCTCCTCACAAAAGGGATTTTTCACATTTCTGTCACAGGGACCGTCATATTAAACTTTCCAAACATGGTTGTAACATCTATGTTCAACTAAATCTCTTTCTCTGTTGGAGTTTGATTCAGAAGAAAATCATGCACTGGAGTGGAAGATGTGGGAACACCTTCTCTGTATGTGGGGAAATAGAGGTTTCTTTTGGTTGAGGGGTAGTGGAAGGTTGTGACAGAGGAACCAAAGCCTTATTTCTCCTAGTATATGTTAAAAAATATCTCTTCTTCAATTCCTTTATCTGATCATTTGTCAACTGGTTTAACTCCAAGAGTCATCCCTCTCTTTCTCATTTTCTTCTGGTCTCATCAATCTGTTCCTATGTAACTTCTTCCTTCTGGAAGTTACATATCATATTCATGAAGTTTGTACTATCAGGAGAATCTTCATCTCTTCGGGGGAATTCATCCTCTCGATGAGGTTCTTGACATGGAGAACACCACAATGTCTCTTCTGTGTTGACCATCCCAACCGGGTTCAACGTATCAGGAGTTCTTGACTCTTGTGGAGGCCTTGGTTTCCAACCTGTGGCATCTCTCTGTTGTCTATCAAACTAAGGTTTGGGGGCATATTGATTTCTTTCCAATGTGGTCAGATGACCCATGATCTTATTTTGAGCTTGGAAAAACTGAGTACTCATCTGGTCTATCTTTTGAGTCAAGAGAGAAATTGGGTCTGGAGCACTACTACTGAAAGATTTAGTCTTTGTCTTTTCCTTGGCACGAGGATATTAAAAAGGATCAACGTTCGAGTCAAGAAGTTTTTCTTCAATTTCCACACTATACTCTTTATCTTGTGCCAAAGTGGTGGGCTTCTTGTCCTTCAGGATGAAACCAAATTGCCCATTGAAAGCATTTATGTATAGGATACGAACAACTGCATCTGTAGGGTGTAAATCTGTCGGGATTTGACTATATAACCTGTCAAACCCATTGTCAAATTCACTCACTATCTCATTCTCCTTTTTCTTTATCTGATTAAACTGAGCTAAAATCATTCTATTGTCTTTCTTCGCCTTCCATCTGTTCGTGAATAACTTGGCAAAGTCTTCATAAGATGCTATGTGATTATCAAGAAATTATATGAACCATCTCTGAGCATCTTCAATCAATGACGAGGATAGTATCTTCATTGCTACATCCTAATGTTCCACTTATTCATTTTCCATGTCTCGGGCCATGGCATAGAAATGATCGTTAGTAGTGAATACATTATTTCCTGGAAACTTTGGCAACCATTTGTGAGACTCTTTTGGCATATTATTGGGGTATCTGGGGATGGTGGGCATGTTTAAGGGTTTATAAAGGTATTTTTCCCAAGGGTGTGCCATTGGAGAAAGGGGAAGGGTACCTTGGAAAAGGGTTTTGACAATGGCAGACTTGAGAGGAGGCCTTCTTCGGTAAACCTTAGAAGGATTGAATCTCCAAGGGGGATAAGTCTTAAGGGAAGATAGATTCTGGGAAGGTGGAGTCGCTAGATGGGCTTCAATAAGAGCTCATAGAGGGTGTAAGGAGAACGTTCTTCAAGTGGAGTCGCCATGAAAGCTAGGGGTAAAGGCTTTGGGAAGGAAGCTTGAGAAAGTGTCATTAGGGCACGAAAGCGGATTCAAAATTCTCCACGACAATGACGCCAAAATTTTATTGCGCAAACTATAGGTTGGGAAAGGCCTAACCCAATCCACTGGATGGCGATAACGGTGGGAGAGCTTACCCACTTTCACCTTAGATAAATCCTCCCTCGATTTTGTGAAGGAAGAATCCAAACACAAGGGGAGCCTCGGGTGAGCCAAGGGGGAAATGAAATGGAAAGTGAGATTATGGAAGTGAATCCCCTATAGGTCAAGGTAATAAGTGAGAAATGGCTTGATAAATATTCTCGAAGATGGTTTATGGTTTCCAAATGTTTGAGTACATGTGGAAGATGTTTGTGTCTGCTCGAGACACAAGAAAAGACAAAATATAAGCTAAACAATCCAATGGAAAAGAAAATTGATCTTGTTGTCCCTATTTGAAGAAGTGAACATAAATATATATCAGAAAGGAAATGATTATTAAAGCTACTACAAAATTCTAAAATTCAAGTAAATGATGCAAGAGATATGCTAGCAACAACTAGAGTAACTCAAGTGTGAGAAAGCATAAGACTTTAGCAATGAAATAAGGCTGTCATAAACAAGTATTGCAAAGACATAGTATCAACCTTATGAATGTAGCAAACTATTGCTACAACATAAAATTTCAACCCATAAAACAAGCAAGTAAACCACCCAAAACGTGCACTGAGATTAGTAGATAAATATGGCAGCTTGCTAGCAAATTTTGATGGTTGAAATGTGGGTTATAAATTCAAAAAAGAGAGTAATTTGTCGCAGCCCTAATGGATGTATCTTTTGTTTAGTTATAGCTCCAAGAATATTGAGCAAACTAAGATGCCCTAGAGGCTTTGGAAACCTCAAAGCATCAAGAAAAGATTCCAACATGCACAATATTAATATCTCACTAAATCATGTTTACCAATGCAAACAATTTATTTCTCCAATGCAAACTTCAGATTACTGCCTTTAAAAAATTAGGTGAATGGAGTCTTGAAAGAAAGAGTTAGATCAAAAAACTTCCAAGGGGTGTAAACCCTCTTACTCCTTATGGCATGCAATTCAAACTAAGGTAAATCAAGGAGGCTATACACCCTTGTACTCGTCCTATCAACCTTGCAATAAAAGACTTGTAAACTAGCAAATGAGATGAAGCTTAATGGAGGGTGTATGCACTTATACTCCTCATAGGGTTTCAACCAACAATAACCATGAAACAAGCAAGAAGAATTAACAATTGCATATTTTCCTTACCAATTCCAAGAGAGATGCAAGAAGAAACCCTAGTTCACCAAGCAAATTACCATTAATAAGAAAGAGAAGAAGTCTCCAAGAGGTGTGCACCACCTTATTTCAATCATTCACTAAAATATATCACCAAAAATCATTTTGCACAAGAGAGAGATACCAAATTGCACAACCAAGGAGAAAATTTCAGCCACTAGTCTTCTCACAATGGGAGAGTTATGATCAAAATGAAATGAAATGATTCTTATTTATACAAATCGTACTAAAAGTGTTTGTGAACTTAATTTAGGGTAAACCACAAAGTAAGGGGAAACAACCCCTAATTTTCCCCTTTACAAAAGTAATATGAATTTAATTCAAATTTAAATTTAAAAAATGCACATAAAGAAACCCTAATGTGATATCATCCCTCCAAAGGGTGACATTTTGGCACTTCTTGCAAATCATTGGAGTGGAGAGAGGAAGTTGTTGGGCCTTATAGGGACTCCCTCTCATGCGCTAGGTCTCCATATTCCAAGCCAAGCCTGCTCCCATCAACACGTGCCAAGTGTCAAGCAACAACACCACCACCACCACAACCCTATCCCTAGGGTTAGCTCAAGCTCCTCAAATGTGACGTTTTAGCCTCAAGAGAAAATCGTTGTGCTGGCTAAGGGTTGGGTTATGTCCTCCATGGTATCAGCTCATCCCTCCAAAGGCTAGTATCTTCTTCCGATCTGTGTTCCATGGTATCCAATCTATGGGATTCACGCCCCAAGGAAGCCCAAGCTAGAATTGTTCTTCCAAATTTGTCCACCAACTAGGTCCTGCAAAGTTAATGAATGCACCCTCCAAGGATCTCAAGTAAAATCTATAATGATATGTAAATAAAATCAATAACAAAGACATATAAGCATGCATGTCCAAACCACCTCATATGCAATTTTCCAAGTGTAGGAATGGGAGGGTTGATAAAGTGACCTATTGGGTGAATCGTACCTCAAGTTTAGGAGTGTTTTCCAAGTGGACCCCTCTCTAAGACATGTGGAAAAAGTGAGATGGATGGGGGAAAGACTCTTGGGAATGGGGTTCATGACATACAAGGGATCGTAGTATCTCATTTATGGGTGCCTTTGTAGAGGGTGTGTTGCACCTTCGTTTTCAATACATCCTTTTTACAAGGCCATTTATTGTATTTTGTTCTTTTTAAGATGTTTCCAGGTTGAAGCCAAGGTGGGGATTCTACCTAAGCATGAAAAAAAGTGTCCACTTTGACTCTACCATGGTCACATCATGCTTCCCCAAGTTGAAACCATGTGTGGGATTCTACCTAAGCATGAAAAATAATGCCCACACATGCTCCACCTTAGTTGGCATTTTGTATTAGTTATTTTTCATAGGTCCCATCAGTTTCTTATGAGATACATTTCATTGTCCTCGAGATCCCTCAGTGAGAATATAGAAGGTTAATTATTGTATTTTATCTTTTTCAAGCTACAATCCTTTGGGATTTCATCCCCTTCTTCCCATGAAATGAGGGACAATCCCTTCTTGGGTCAATACACTCGAAAAATCCCAAAAAGGTAAGGAGATGAGGGGATGAAGTGTGGAAAGTGACAAGTATGGTCAGGAATGGAACGATGATTCGTCAAGAGGACCTCTCAGTAGAAAAAATATCCCTAAGGGTGACCCACTTACTAGGGCGCAATGTCAACCACCAAATTGAAATGAGGAAAAAACCATAATTTCCAAGAAAACGTTAGATAATCAAAAGCAATTTTAAATGCAACCAACTTAAATTCCTCAAATATTGAAATGACACTCACCATAATACCTGAATTTTACCTCATGGAGTAAGACCCAATGTATTCTAGAATCCAACTGATGTGGTGGATATTGTCATGATGAATTTGGACCTGTGGTGGTAAGGTCGATCTCTATCTGTGCAAGTGGACACTGCTGGTCAAGCTGTCTCTCGGTACTCCAACTTGAGGGCATAGAGACATAATATACTTAGTTATCCCTAGTAATTGGGGATAATATGAAATATATCATGGGCATGCCACACATATACCCCATGCAAATTTGGAAAAAAGGAAAAAAAACAATTAAAAAGAAAAAAATACAAAACCCTCTTCTCTCTCAAGCTCATTTGACAGGTCTGTTGGAGGGGTAGAGAGCTCTGCAAATATGGTCCATGGGTGGCATGAAGAGGGAGTAGTACATGTCTCCACCAAAAATACAAAGTACATGTACCATCAATATCAAATTCAATGTGCTGAAATGACTCCTATACTACCCTGGATGATGATTTTTCTGAGTTTGTGCTCTAGTTTGGATTTTTCTTACTTGGAAAAGAAATGAATGAAGTTGATAGTTCAATTTGTGTGTGGTTGAGTTCTTTTTACTAATTAATATTACTTATGGTTGAGTGATGGTTCAAATTTGTGGTTTCTTGAATAGTTTTATGAGTGAAAAAATTGCAAGATGGAGGGGATTCAAACCCCTCTTGGGCACTAGGCCCAATCCTCCATGGCCTATTAATTTCTTAGTTTCTTGTGTTTTTCCACTCATTTTCTTGTATTTTTGAGGGGCATGGGGTTTTAACACCTCACCTCCTCCTCCCCCCCTTCTTCACCCAGAAAACGAACAAAAAATGGCAATTTATAAGGGGAGGGGGTCAAACCCACGACCTCACCCTCCTTTTCTAAGGTTTGAAAACCCAAAAATTAACCAAAAGTTTATATGGGTCGTATCCCCACTCATCCCACAGGTCGTGCACACAAGAAAAAACCCAAGTACCACTATGAGTGGTGGGCCCACATTCCCTCTACACTGAGTCTAGGACCCTATGCCACCTCTAGTGCCAGGTCCTATCGTTCTCCGCCTATGCACCACCAAGGGTGTGCCTCTGTTGACCTACAACCACAAAATAGCATTTGAAAGGGCTAAGGACTGTCCCGATACCACTGTCCCTCTTGTTAGTGCTGATAATTAAAGTAATTAAAGTACATAAAATTTTAAAATGAATTTTCAAACTATATATTAAAATTTAATGTTTGCCTCCCTAAGGCTTACTAGAATTTTTATTGCATAAATTCTTCATTCTTAGGTGGATTTTTTCCCAAAAATAGTCCAGACGATTGCATCAGAGTGTAGATCATAGATACAGTGTTCAAACCCATGAATTCAACCTATATTTTCATTAAAAATTCCTAGAGTGATAAGGACTCCAATTTAACTTGGGAACAAGTGTCAGAAGGGGCCAAATTTCATTGAACGAAAGGAGACCCATTTCAAATAAAGCCATGAAGGCTTGTAGAGACATGCCAATTTTTATTTCCCACTTAGAATTGGTTTTTTAATTTCAAAATTTCCCAAGATTGGCCCTTTAACCAACACTTTCCCATGACCTTTCTGGGGCCATATCTCGCTCATCTGGATCACGATTTGCACCAAAAAAAAGGCATTGGAAAGCTAGTGACACAAAATACAACATGAAGGCATATATTTTCAAAATTATAGATGTTTGGTACAAAATACCATCCTTCCAAGTGTTTAATTATGGGGCTCCCTTTTTCGAATCAAGCCCGAAATTAATATATGTTTCACCAATACCCGGGGAAAACTTATAGGTAGTGAGGAGGGCATAATAACAGGTCTGAAAATGCATAAACATTGAGAATTTCCGTACTTTCAAAGACTGATTCCCTGATCCCCTGCTCTCCAAAGAAGACCATTTTTTCCCCAAGCCACGAGCCTTCATCCCTGGTGAATCTAACAACCATTGATGGCCTTTTGACACCATGAATCCACCTAATTTGCAACCGCAAACCCATGGAAATCAATCAAATATGTCATTGGGATGGCACAAATCCCAATTCAAATGATGAGGTTGCACCAATTTTTTCATTTTCCCTCAAAGACGTTTTTCCAAAGTTTTATTTCTCGAATGCTTACTTTTGAATAGAATAATTTAATTTAATTTTGAATCAAATATTATTTGATTTATTTTTTGCAAAAGACAAATTCTTTTAAGGTTGGTCCACTTGTCATTTTTCCAACAATAACAAGTTTCTTGTGACCTAACCCTAGCCTTCTCTTCTCTTGTAATAAGATGAAGGCTTTTGTATTATGGGGGTTCTGTTGAATATATCACCTAAGCTTTGTTTGTTTTTCTCTAGAGTTATTAGTGATTGTACTTGTTCTCTTTAAGTTGTTGGGATTTGAATTCTTGATAGTTGAGGGTTTAGGGGTAGTAATATATGTTATTTATGTTAGCTATCTCCAGGAGGAATTGGCTAGATACGTATTTCTTACTATTTTCTTGGGTTTGAATTGTTTGTTTTTATCGACTAACAACTCTTATACTCTTGTTTATGTGAATATTTGTGTAGATTTCATAAAGTATCCAAGCATATCAGTGATAGCGAGGAAGTCTAGGGGTCGTCCCTTATGTTAGCCCCTCGATTCTCCTTTATTTGTTGGTTATAACTGATCTTTTCTAGCTTTCATTTTTCTATGTTTGTTATTACTGTCCTGAATAGAAAAAATGACCATTTTTGGATTTGAATTTTTTCTAGTTGAGGGATGAGTGGTAGTGATATATGTTATTTATGTTAGATATCTCCAGGAGGAATTGGTTAGCCTCACATTTCTTACTATTTTATTGGGTTTGAATTGCTTGTTTTTAACGACTAACAACTCTTGTATTCTTGTTTATGTGAATGTTTGTGTAGATTTCAGAAAGTAGCCAAGCATATGAGTGATAGCCAGGGAGTCTAGGGGTCATCCCTTATGATAGCCCCCCAATTCCCCTTTCTTTGTTGGTCATAACTGATCTTTTCTCCTTCTTTTATAGCTTCCATTTTTCTATGTTTGTTATTATTGCCTTGAATAGACAAATTAACCATTTTGGTTGATTTACCCTTCTGGGAAAACCTTCTTAGTTGGCTATTTATACTTATAAATTTCAATTTTCTATTCTCTTTATTTTTATTTCTTTTATAAAATGCATTAAAATATCATTGCTAACCTACTAGGAACTTAATCGGTTGCTCGTTCTCCTTCACCTAAGAGGTAAGGAACCACTTGAAGACATGTTTGAGGTAAAGGAGGAGACAAAGAAACAAGAAAATGCAACAAACAACCGTGTAAAAAAAAATTACCCCACACTCCTGATTTCATTTTTTGAGTTTAATTAGTTCTATAAAATTTTCACAAACTTCATTGTCAATATAGATTTGATTTTGAAGATAAAATATTTGTTTGCAAGAATTCCTTTGTTCATAAATATCAGTATTCTTTCCATTGTAATTATCATTTATCTAGTTTTCATTAGATAATTTCCAACCCTTTAACCAAGGAATTGGTTGAAGTATTCCTTGCACATGGGGGGTATGCAATTTCCAACCCGTTAACCAAGGAATTGGTTGAGAAGTATTCTTTTGACATGGCAGGTATGCGACCACAAAGAGTTTCAACCCCATTCTTTTGGGTTGAGTAGCATATTCAATTTCATTTATTCTTTCTTGAATTTCTTAAGTACCACAACATCCGAGTCAAAGACTAAAGGCATATAACCCTATGATCATGTGATGTTTGGGTCTCCCTACCATCATACCTACCGTGGTTAATGTCAAGTTGAGTAGGGAGGGTGAGATGGTACTAATATCTTGTGTATGTATATTTTTATTTCTCACTTTTAAGTTGCTTCCCCTAAAGGGACCCACTCACAAAAACCAAAGAAAAACACAAAAAACACAAAAATACAAAACATTTGAAAACAAAAGGTAGGGGTTTGCCCCAAAAAACAAAACTATATATATATATATATATATATATATATATATATATATATATATATATATATATATATCAATTTTGTTGACCAAAAGACACGCTTGTGAAAGCAAGATGTGATCTTGCCACATGGATGGCCTAGTCTTTTCATTTTTTCATTTTCAATTTTTAGAATACTAAGAGTCAAAGCCAGGGAATCATCATTAGGGGCCCCATGGAAATTTGTCTTCCTTGTATAAAATCACTGAGCTTCTTGTTTCCAATTGGTCTTGTTGAATAAATCTCATGATTCTAAACTATGAATAGATTAGTTCAAATTGGTACTACATTACTTGGGTAGGCTAAAATAAACTCCCTTGGGGGGTCCTTTGCGCATGTATCTTGCTTCTATCCAAGTGGATTTAAGATCCTCAAAGAACTAGTGACGAGAAGGGGCTAACCCCTCTTTCTCTGAATTACATGGGGCACTCATTGTTTTGACCAAGTGGTGTACACCAACTCACTCATTTTATACTAGGCAGAAAAGTTTCGAGATAAAGCGTCTAAGCCTAATCAGGAGGCCTCTCATAATTGCATGGTAGCCTTGCTTGTGATTAACTAGTTTAAAATATTTAAAAAAATATAACACATGGTTAAAGTCTCAAACCTTCCTACACATACTTAGGGGTGAAATTCTCTGGGCCCAAGTTCAGATTGAGGAAAGACCTCCAACATCAAATAAACATAGGCTATGTCTCCCTTGCTCTCCTCAAGTGCCAATTCGTATGACCTTTAGATGCCTACTTGATTACTTTATTTTACTTTGAGCATTGCATGAGAGTTTGACAGAGCATTGGATGGGGGGCATTCGAAAACACTTTCCGATTTCTCTCCTTTCCTTTCCGATGGAAAACAATTTCCTACATTATTCCATCCACACCCACACTTTAGCACACACAAACGTGATTCAAAATAATAATAAACTATATTTTGCATCCATTTACATCACTTTCCATAGCAATAGAAACCTACTGAAGGGATGGAATTGCACTTTCAAATCCCAAATTTTATACTTTAACGTTCATGGACCACATTCTAGGCAATTTTTGGGCAATTCTAGGCTTGTTTCCAGGTATTACAAGTCCCATACAACTTGTTGTTTATAAATTCCATCCATATTAAGTGGCATGGACGTAGCTTTCATAAGCCTTTTGACTCTTAAATTTTAGTAATTTTGCATAATCCATTGACCAGGTAATTTTTTGGACCCCCATTTACCTCGGGAACTAGTTTAGGACATTTTCCCAAGGCCATAAGGGAGCATACAACTTGTTGTTATCTTTTATTAGTTTGTCAGTCCAAAAATCAACAAACTAATTTTCACACCCCTATCCACAAGCCCCTTCTCCCCCAAACCTTTTTGGACCTACAGGGGGTTGACGGAGGACAATACCCAAGATGGGTTGTCCTAAGAGGGCTCACATGCAAGTCCATCACCTCTCCTTCTTCCCATTTTCACTACCTTAGACACATGACCTTTTGAGGTGCGGGTAGTCTCTACCTTATGTCAAGCTACCAAAGAGGTTGTAATTGGCTTCATCATCATATAGGTGGGATCCATCTCAATGGACAATTTTTTCTTATAACATGTCCCTTTTTTGGTGACTCCACTTGGGAACCTTTCAAACCTCTTTTGTTTTTCTTGTATCCAAAATTTTTACTAAGCATCAGACCCAAAGTCTTTGGTATATTTTCCTCCATCCACTTCCCCCCATCTTTTGATAAAAACACAAGACAAGGTCATTAAGTGATTCGTTGAATTTATTTTGTAGGTTTTATATTTCAATTCTCCTTTTTCTTTTTCTATTGATTAGAGAGCCTTAAATACCATTGAGATTATTTTTCTCATACATTTTCATTATCCGATCCTACCGGTTCAACCTTATTTGAACAATCATCAAATGTTATACCTTACCTTTCACTTAGAGTACAATTGAAACAAAATTCTTGTTTAGTTGGGTTACTTTAACACCTCATTGGAAAAAGTAGGATTATTGGTGTGATACCTTTCTTGTAATCGAGATATATTAGATGATCCCATTATAAGTTGGCAAGGTGGAAACATCATGAGACTAGCGAAACAATGTACCATAGTATTACAAGAAGCCAAAGTTTGGAAAGGAAAGAAATTAGAAAGACACATACATATGGGAAACTATAGAGACTTGTTACACCTATTTTACAAATTGAGTCATCCTCTTCCTCTTCCCTCGTTCAAACCCCCATACTAAAACAAACATCGATGGATCCATGAACAATTACCAATCTTCATGTTATTCCCTTAATTGTTCCAATAATTGTTGGTGTTCCTTCTACATTTGTTCCAATGGCAATGCCTTAGAAATATGGGACCGCTTTGAGTTTGGATCAACCTTACATGAAATACTTTTAGATGCACAAAAATCAAGTTCCTAAGGGCAGTGGTATTGGCCTGTTATCCCCAATTTCTAGGGATAAATAAGGAGATGATGTCTCGAGGCCCTCATGTTGCATACATGGAGTACCGAGAGATAGATGATTGTCAACGTCCACAAGCACAGACAGAGACCCACTTCACCACCACACATCTTCAGTTCGTCCTAATGACATTCACCACATCAAATTGCTTCCGAAAGACAATGGGTCTTTATCCATGAGGTACAAGTCAAGTATTGTGGTAAGTGTCACTTTAATACTTGAGGCATTTGAGTATGTTGCATTTAAAGCTACTTTTGATTATAGAACGTTTTCTTGGAAATTATGCTCTTTTCCTTGTTTCACCTTGGTGGTTGACATTGTGCCCTAGAAAGTGTTCACCATTGGGGATGGGTTTTCTACTGGGAAGTCCCCTTGACGAGTCATCATTCCATTCCTGATCATACTTATCATTTTTCACACTTCATCCTTTTCACCTTCTTATATTTTGTGGATTTACAGGTATACTGACCAAAGAAGGGATTGTACCTCATTTTATGGGAAGAAGGGGATGAAGGCCCCAAGGGAATGTAGCTGGAAAAAGATAAAACAAAAAAATATAACCTCCCGAATGCTCACCCAAGAAGGTCTTGAGAATGATGAAATGTTTCTCCTAAAAAATCAAAGACTCACAACAAACAAATTCATATTATAGATACATCCCACTTTTTGATGGATCTACACAAGTGCGTTAGAACCTTTTCTTTACCCCTATGGAATTCTGTGTATCTCTCCCTTATAGTGACATTGCGATACTGCCTCCCAAGTCTTATATTACTCTTTTGGAGTACCTAATTATTTTGGACTTTAATTAATTAATGGCAAATAAATCTGATTGGAAAAATATTGCATTGAAAACAAAGGTGCGACACACCCTATACAAAGGCACCCATAAATGAGACAATACGAACCCTTGTATGTCATGAACCCCATGCCTAAAAATATTACTCCCATCCATTTCATTTTCTCCACGTGAATTAGAGAGGGGTCCACCTAGGAAACACTCCTTGACTTAAGGAATGACTCACCCAATAGGTCACCTTGACAACCCTCCCATACCTAAACTTTGCAAATTGCATAGGGTATTTGAGCACTTGTTTAATTTGATGAAGTATTATTAATGCACATGTTTAGGTGGATCTTGTATTAAATGTGATTTTACTTACCATGATACATTTGGCTTGAGACCCTTGGAGGGCGCACTCATTTGTCTTTGCAGGACCTTGTCTGATGGACATTTTGAAGGAACAAGCCTAGTTTGGGCCTTCATTGGGGAAGGAAGCCCACAGGTTGGATGCCATGACCCAAACTTTGGGGGAAATAAAAATGTTGGACGTTTCCTTTGGAGGAAAGAGAGAAGACCTTGGAGCTGACACCTAACCTTATCTAGCCAAACAACTTGCCTTTGGAGGCCTTACACCACACTTCTTGGGCTTGGCGTCTTGACTAGAGCTAGGTTTTGTGGTGGTGATGATGATTTGATGAACACTTGGATATTTGAGATGAGGATGACCCCTTGAACCATGGATAAGACCCTAGAACATGAAGGGAAATCCTTTGGAGGTTAAACTACTTCCTCCTATTTCTCAACGACTTTCCAAAAGTACCAAGACATCACCCCCTTAGGGCTTGATGTCATTTTTTAGGGTTTCTTTATGTGTAAAATCAAATTAAAGTTGTAAAGGGGAAAATTTAAGGGGTATGGCCCCCTTATTTTGTGGTTTACCCTAACTAAATGTGGAGAAACACTTTTTATAGGTTTGTATAAATAAGGATCAAATTATTTTCATTTGAAGATAACTTACTCTCTCTTGGGTTAGAGACTTGGCTGAAATTTTCGCCCTCTTTGGGCATTTGGACTATCTCTCTCTTGTGCAACATTTTTTGGATGATTTTTATGGTACATTATGGAGATAAGGTGGTGCACACCTCTTGGAGGCTTATTCTATTGCATGTTGATGGAATTATCTTGGTAAACTAGGGTTTGGTCTTGTTATCTTGTGAAATTGGTAAGGAAATTTCTGCATTTTGTTGGTATTTTATTCTTGTTTCATGCTACACTTGTCTAAAACCCTTGGAGGAGTATAAGGGCATACACCCTACACCAATATCCATTTTACTTACAATTTAATAAGTCATTTTACAAGGTTTCTAGGAGAATTAAAAGGGCTTACAACCTCCTAGACTTACCTTTGTTGGTTTTTCATGCTCTAGGGAGTAAATGGGCTTACACCCGTAGATATAATGTGGATATAACTCTTATAAACAAGACTCCATTTACCCATAGATTCAAAGCATTGATATGAAAATTGCATTGGAGACACACAATAGTTGCATTGGGTAACGTGTTTTGTTGGGATATTTTAATTGTCTAAAGTGGAATCAAATTTATATGCTTTAGGCTTGCTTGAGCCACTAGGGCATCTAGATTAGCTAAGTAAATGTTATTTATGTTATAAATTTATGCTACAACCATTAGGGTTGCAACAAAACACATTCAATCTCTTACTATAACTTGCTTTTCAATCGATGAAGTTACTTGTAAACTTGTAACATACCCTGCCCATCCACAAGACGGGGTACGTCACCTTCAAGCCCACCCTTGGAATTATTTCTCTTACCGATACCTTTATAAATTAATAAGGACACATATAAGAAAATATCTAACGACATGCACATCAATAATCAACAAGCATGCAAATTCTAAAGATTCAATCACACGATAAATAAACACACAACGAAATACATTCTTATACACATAAATAATACCATAACAGAGGGCACTTATCTTTATAATAGATGACACCAACTGGCTGTAGACCAATGACGTTCCACCCAACCATAGACACTACCGCTCCAAATTTCAATAGCAGTGTCACCCCTAAGCCATGGATATGAATCCACAAGGATGGTTCCAGAGTATTACTTGGCTTCCCAAACCAGTCAACACTCAAGATCTCATAGGATTTCCCAGCACTCACAGAAATCCTAGTATATAGCTCTCTTCTACCCAACTTGCACCACCCAAGAGAATGGACCTCCACACTTCTCTGCCACACAGTCCCTTAGGCAATCCTTCTCCTTTCGGGGCTCCAACGCAACTGGTCCAGAATCTCCATGCTGGAACTCTCAGGACTCACAGATGTGAATCCAAGATAGACACAAGCCAATGCATTTCATACATGTAGGACTCAAGTCATGGATGGATTACACCAGCGACCATTACAACTAATGATCCCATGGTTGTTCTTCGGTAGTTTGTTTCCCTTTACCAAGCCGTGACGTGGATGAGGGAAACTTACATGGTGATGAAAATTAATGGAGGGAGTAAGTGAGTGAACCCAATGCATGAGGAAAAGTATGGAGTGAAAGAAGAAGTGAAGGAGCGAATGAGACAACCCCCAAACCAGACCAAGGACAGGTTTAAGTGTTTTCGTGGGGAATCAAGAACCTCCTGGCCTTCCCCAAGAAGAAAACATAACTGATCCACTCCCTTAGACAAAAAGGGTAGTTAAATTTGGAATAAACTTGTATCCCCTCAATCCCCCCTCTCTTGTGGAATCATAGCCCCGTATAACTCTAGTCCTTGTCCGTCTAACAACCAACGAGGCATTTATTATTAATAATGATCAAAACATTACATTTCTTGGAAACACTGGATTTTTTAATAATTGTTTGGGCACTCTGGCCTCTCATCATTGTGACAATACATTATTTAAAAATGGGGGTTCAAAACCCGGGGTGTTACATCCCCTCCCCCTTATTTTGGGCATTGTCCTCAGTGCATATACAAAATAGAGATCAAAATCTCAAAATTATTCAAAAAGCTGTAGGTACTTTTCCCACATGGCATCTTCATGCTCCTAGGTAGAATCTTCAGGACCGTAGCAGGTCCACTGAACTTTTACCAACTCTATAACTCGATTCCAGAGCATTTTGACCCTTTTGTCCAATACCTGCACTGGATAAACCTGAAAGTCTACCTCTATCTCTACCTGAATCAGATGCCAATCAATAACATGGTTATGATCATGTACATATTTCTTTAGTAAAGAGACATGAAATACATTATGCACATTCATGGAAGCAGGCAATGCAAGCATGTATGCAATTGGCCCTATTCTGTCGAATATTTCAAATGGACCATAGAATCTGGTTGCCAGCTTTGTACAACTACCCAATTTCAAGGATCTTTTCTTAGGTTTGACTTTCAAAATTACATGCTCCCCTACTTTAAATTATCTAGTTGTCATGTTCTTATCTACATAAAATTTTTGTCTATCTTGAGATGCCTTCAAATTCTGCTTGATCTTAACCATCTGGTCTTTCATATCCTTGAGCAACTCCGGCCCAAGTACCACTCTATCTGCTGGGTTGTCCCAGCTCACTAGAGTATTTCATTTCCTACTATACAAGGCTTCAAATGGGCTCATTCTCAATGAAGCTTGATACCCGTTATTCTATGCAAACCTCAACCAAATGTAAGTAATCTTCCCACTTAGATGGCTTCTCCATCACGTACATTCTCATCATATCTTAATTACTCGGTTGACCCTCTCTGTTTTCCATCTGAATGTGGATGGTATGTTGTGATAAATTTTAGATTTGTACCAAATCCTTTAAACAATCCCCTCCATAAATTGGAGGTAAACTTTGTATCTCTGTCCGAGACAATTGTTCTAGGTATCCTATGCAACCTAGCAATTTCCTTCATGAAAATTTCTGCAATATTAGCCGTTGTATGTGTTGTTTTTATAGGAACAAAATGAGCGGCGTTTGTTAATTTTTCAACTATCACCATAATTGAATCGTGTTGCCTTGTTGTCTTGGGTAATTTAGTTATGAAATCCATGGTTATCACCTCCCATTTCTTCTCTGGGATTGGTAAGGGCTACAACAAACCTACTGGGTGCCTATGCTAAACCTTCACCTTCTGACATTCCATACATCGAGCGATGTAATCAATAACATCCTTTTTCATTCTCGGCCAAAAGAATTGGCTTCTTACTGGTATAATCATTTTCTAGTAATCGAGATTCCCAACATAAGGAACATTATGCATTTCCTTCAATACCAAATTCCTCAGTTCTCCAGAACTAGGAACATAGACTTTATTCTTATGCATGAGTAATCCATCTTCCTTTATCTCATACTCCTTTATTTTATGTTGTACAACTCCTTGCTGTAATGTTTCCTTTACCTATAGGTAATGCTAATCTGTAACAAGATCATCTAAAATTCTACACTTCATGTCTGACTGATGCATACTAACAACAATAGCATGCATGAGATGCACCCTTCTACTAAGTGCATCGACAACTTTATTCTCTTTTCCCTTGATATTATTTATATCAAAGTCATATTCACTTAAAAATTCCAGCCATATTGTTTTCCTGACATTCAAGGTTGGTTGTTCAAAAAGATATTTTAGGTTGATGTGGTCTGTCCTTAATTTGAATCTCTTCCCCATGAGATAATGCCTCCACATCTTCAAGGCGTGGACAATGGAAGCAAGCTCTAAGTCATGTGTGGCAAATTTCCTCTCATGTTCCTTAATATTTATGGACTCATAACCAATGACATGTCCACTTTGCATGAGGACTCCCCAAGTCCTTCCTTACATGCATCTGTACACACCACAAAACTTTCATTTGGGTCAACAATATTTAACACATGTGCACTAGTAAGTAATTCCTTCAATAGATTAAAATTCTCTTCACACTTAGGTGTCCAATCAAATTTAGTTCCCTTCTTTTGCAAAGAAGAGATGGGATGAGAAATCTTAGAGAACCCTACTATGAACCTTCTATAGTAGCCAATTAATCCCATAAAAGATATGACTTCTGACACATTTCTGGGTGTTGGCCATCCTTTAATGGCTTCGATCTTCTATGGATCTACCGCTATGCCCTACTCTGAAATAATGTGTCTCAAGTAATGGATCTGGTTTTGATAAAAAGAAAACTTACTCAGCTTGGCATACAAATGATGTTATCTCAACACTTGTAATACCAGCCTTAAGTGATGTTTATGCTCCTCTTCAGACTTAGAATAAACAATTATGTCATCCAAAAACACTATGACTAACTTATCCAAATAATTTCTGAATATGCCATTCATTAAGCACATAAAGACAATTGTTGCATTGGTCAGTCCAAACGACACCACTACAAACTCATAATGCCCATACCTGGTTCTAAAGGCCATCTTATGAATGTCTTCTTCCTTGATCCTTACCTGATGGTATCTTGACTGCAAGTCAATCTTTGAAAATACCTTTTCTCCTCTTAGCTGATTAGAGAGGTCATCAATTCTGGGTAGAGGATACTTGTTCTTTATAGTATACTTGTTCAGTTGTCAAAAGTCAATACACAACCTCAAGGTTCCATCCTTCTTTTTGAAAAAAAGTATTGATTCTCCTCAAGGTGAAACACTCGGACGTATGTAGCCTCTCTTCAACAATTCCTCCAACTGCATTTGTAATTATTTTAACTCTGTTGTGCTCATTCTGTAAGGTGCTTTTGACACCAGGGAAACTCCTGGCATTAAATCAATTGATAAATCTATCTCCCTTCTTGGTGGCAACCTTGGTATTTCTTGGAATGCATCTTCAAATTCTTGTAGTACCGAAAAATCTTCAAGGCTTGGCCCCTTTGTATTTTTTGGCTCTTCCACATGAGCTACATACAATTTACATCCTTTTCTAAAAAATCTCTTCAATTGTAAGGCTGAAATATCCCTTATAGAGATGGTTCTGGGAACTCCTTTCATAGTGTTTTGTTTTCCATCTTCATCAAGACAGGTAAATGTCTTGTCATGACAATCTAGGACAACATGATGCTTATCCAACCAACCCATTCCAATTAGAATATCATACGACCCCAATGGTATGATGTTTAGATCAACACTAGTATTCACACCATTAAGACTTATGGAACAAATTATGAGCATATCATGGATTCTCCTTTTGGTTCCAGTGGCTAACTGAACCAAACTTGATTTTCCAAGCTTACTTTTCTCCAAATGCATTCTATCCACTATTTTAGGATCAATGTAACAATGACTTGCTCCTGAATCAATTAAAATAGAAATAGGATGATTTATGATCTTACCTTCCACCTCGATCATATTGGACTGGTAATCTGCTTGTCGGTCAATCCTTCCCATATCTTCAACTGTTGTAGCCTCTTGGACATTGTGCACAATCTTCAATCTGTCTTTTCTGTGTGGGCAATCCTTGTACAAGTGATCTTCCTTGCATCCCCAACATTGGATTGGTGGTCTTCCCCTTTTTCCCAAGGAGTCTTCTTTCTTGGATTCACCCTTAGCATATTGATCTTGATGATTTCTATTAGGCTCATTCCTATTGAGGGGAGGTTTGAATCCTTTCCTCCTCTAATCAAACTTTTCCTTCCTCTTATTCTTCCAAGATTTCTGTAGGGATTCTCTTCCCTGCCCTTTCTCATACATGTATTTAGGCTTCCTAATAGCCTCAGTCAAGGTCTTGAGTTCATCATACCTAATCTTTTCCTTATAAAAGGATGGAATTCCACTCATAAATCTATGTATTTTCACCTTCTCATCACCAATGAACCTGACATACTTTAACAATCCCAATAAATTCTTCTCATACTATGCCATAGTCATGCTTCCTAGCCTGTGTTCTAAGAACTCCTGCATTTTATTGTCATAAAAATGCTCCGAGAGGTACTTCTTCTGGAAGTACTTCTTGAATTGCTTCCAAGTGATCCTACTCTCATTAATATGTTCAAATTGATTCATTTGATCCCACCACATTGCAGCCTTCCCATGTAAATGGTAGGTGGAAATCTTGGCTTCCAGATTTGATGAATAGTTATTCAATTGAAAATACCTCCAGAGTCCAAGAAACCATGCTTCAACATCATCTTCCCTTTCTCTTTCACCATAAAAGGATGGTGGCTTGAGCTTCCTCAACTCTCCTTACAAATTGTCCACTTTCTGTCTCCTTCTCTGGAGCCTAACATGAGACACCTCTGGACTGCTCATGGAATATTTAGATGCATAAAATTTTCTTGCCGAGTAAGGAGGTGAGTGGTGTCTATAAGCTCTGCCAGTGCTTCTCGAATAACCAACTCTTCCACGATCCTCTCTTCTTACATGGAACCTGCCTTCTTCCTCTTTCTTCGATCCATTATTGGCTTGAATTTGCATCTGATTTAAGCTCTGCAACACTCAAGAGTTTATCTGACTTTTCTCCCTCATCAGCCTCTTGTTGTCTGCCTTGTAGCTCTGCACTTCTATTTTAAGGCTTCTTACAATTTCTATTAATGTTTCATGCTCTCCTTTTTCTTTGCGTCCATTGGACTCTGTCTCTGCATTACCAACTCTGGTATTATGGTCTTCGGCCTCCTTATCATGGATGGAGGCTCCCTCACCTTCTTCCATTTCCTCAATGTGCATCCTGATTTGTTGTGATTAAACCCCTTAATTCTACAAAATGTGCAAGTGACCATTTTGTTAGAATTATGCATATGATAAACAAAATTTGCCAAACTATGTTACCAGTCCTTTTTCTTCTCAATTCATGATGAACATAAATGTATCAATCTGCATCATATAACACATCCATGTTATCCTTTGGTTGATTACAGAATTCAATTCTGCACAGGCGCTTCTTTCAAACCACCTTCCTAGGTGACCACGACTCGAAACCGCGGGCTAAATCCTTCCTTATCATTTCTTTTTCTTGAAAACACAATTCGACCATTAGCCCTTCTTCCCTCAGCCCTCAACTGCACATGACCGTAGTCATGACCCTACTCTTAAATGAAAAGGCGCTTATCCAGGGCTTCAGACTTCAAAACTTCGAAACTTTAGAGGTTCTCTCAACTCCAACTTCCAATCCCCCGGAGCATCAAATTTCCAAATACTCGAAGGACGCATTGATCGACGATCCCCATTCACTGTTTAGATATACGATCGAGATCCACTTCGAGAATCTGCGCTTTGGGAGTTCAACACTTTTGACCTCCTCTTTCCCCTAGAGCACTCCATACTTGAATCTTTAGATCAGGCGCAATGTTTCCTCCTCCAATCAACGACTCTAGTCCACTTCGGGACTTTGGCCTTCAGAGGTCTCAACTTCTCAGCTTGCTTTCCCCTGGAACAATTCTCCCCATAGTTCATGATCTATCGACGCGTGTCCTTCCGAAGATCGATGGCTATGACTCGCTTCATCTCTTTGGGCTTCGGGAGTTTCAATATCTCCGCCTTCACTTTCTCCCGGACTGATTTCACCCGAAGTCGACGATCCATCGACACGTGTCTCTCATGGATCAACGACTGTGAATCGATTCGACTCTTCTGGATTCAGGAGTTTCAAACTTTTCGACTTCGCTTTCTCCCGGAGTGCTTTCACCCGAAGTCGACCATCTATTGTCGTGTGTCTTCTAGAATAAATGGTAGATATGTACTCTGGCCTCCGGGCCTTCGGGAGTTCTCGACCCGATGCAAACCATCACATATTTTTCCTCTGGAGTGCCCCGTCTCCGAACTGCATGATCTGTTGTCCCATGGTGAAATACTAGAAGCGGACACGTGGCCCAATCAAGTGGGTGACATGTGTCACATTGTAACTGACATTTCCATCCTCCACCTATTCAAAACTCGCTGACATGTGGCACACATCCCCTGTGTCCACGTCATCCCAGGTGACGTCTATGAGCCACATCACTTCATAATTTTGGGCTTTGAGAGATTTTACGCTTGCACCCCTCAAGTTTCCCGAACTCTGAAATTCTAAACTGCTTAACCTTCTGGGGTCCACACCACCTCCAGGTGATGTCATCATGCCTCACCGCTTCGACTCTTCAGAGCTTCGTGCTTCGGGAGTTTCCATACTAACACACTCCAATTCTCCCGAACTCTGAATTCCTGAACTGACCAAACTGCCGATGCATGTCTCCCTTATCATATGGTCTGTATTAACACTGGACTTCAGGACTTTGACACTTTTCACTTGTAGAGACTTGAAAATCCTTGGAGTGTCAGGTCTACGGACTACAAGATCTTATTTCGTGTGTCTTCTTGGCCCCCCAGGGTTTCAATCTTCGAACCCTAATCATGTCACATCATTTAACGCCTTTCAAATTGCGGGGGAATGCACCAGCGATTTAGAGTAACCTGCCTTTCACCCTTCAATTCCTCTGACACTGACACGTAAACCCTTGGTAAAACCGTGGTTTGGATTGCAGGACTGCCCTGGAAAATTAACTCCCATGCAATTTGGGTCCCCTTAATGCATCCTGGCCATCGATCTTGATGTATCGTGATCAACGTCAGTGTGGGTCCGCCGACCTTTAACTCTGTTATGTAACCTCAGGGCCCACATAGTATAACTGCCAAAATTCCATGTGGGGGCATGTGGTAGGTATAGGATAGGTCCATGTCACCTCCAGGTGACATCATCATGAATCACTACTTTAGCGCTTCGGGACTTCATAACTTCAGGCTTCGAGCGTTCTCCCTTAGCACACACTAATTCTCCCGAACGCCAAAATCCCGAACAACCAATCTGCTAACACGTGTCCCTCTTGACGGATGGTCCGTATTAACTCCGTACTTCGGGATATTTTCCTGCATGCAACATGAGGGCTCGCTTCTCCTGGAGTGTTGACCCTCCGAACCGCCGCGAGATCTGCATCTCACATCCGCTCGCACGTAGATCTGATGGTTAAGATTTAAACCTACTCAACCTTTTTCTTTGCCTTCATCGGACGACCCCTGTTCACCTACCCTCCAATCTAATGATCCTATATTTCTCTTGATCCCACAATGGTGACCGCTCCCAAATTCAAAAGGGGCAGTCACGATCCTTCGAACCCTTACAAAGGATCTCCGACGTTCTAGTTCCTGTGTAGATTCTGCAACGCCATTCCTCTTGAGCTTTTCAATATTCATGGTCTGAATTCGATCTCAACCACGAGACTTTGACCAACAGACCCGACCCATATCGGCCCGGTGTTTCAACCAAAAGCTCTGATACCAATTTGTAACATACCCCACCCATCCACAGGTCAGGGTACGTCACCTTCAATCCCACCCTTGGAATTATTTCTCTTATCGATACCGTTATAAATTAATAATGACACATAAAATAAAATATCCAACGACATGCACAACAATAATCAACAAGCATGCAAATTCTAAAGATTCAATCACACGATAAATAAATACACAACATAATACATTCTTATACACATAAATAATACCATAACAGAGAGCACTTATATTTATAAGCGATGACACCAACTGGTTGCAGACCAAGGACGTTCCACCCAACCGTAGACACTACCACTCCAAATTTCAACAACAGTGTCACCCCCGAGCCTGAGCTATGAATCCACAAGGATGGTTCCAGAGTATTACTTGGCTTCCCAAACCATTCAACACTCAAGATCTCACAGGCTTTCCCAACACTCACAAAAATCCCAATATCCAGCTCTCTTCTACCTAGCTTGCAACACCCAAGAGAATGAACCTCCACCCTTCTCTGCCACGTAGTCCCTCAATCAGTCCTTGTCCTTCCAGGGCTCCAACGCAACTGGTACAAAATCTCAATGCTGGAACTCTCAGGACTCACAGCTGTGAATCCAAGTTGGACACAGGCCAACACATTTCAGACATGCAGGCCTCAAGTCATGGCTGGATTACACCAGCGACCACTACAAACAATGATCCCATGGCTGTTCTTCGATAGTTTGTTTCCCTTTCCCAAGTCGAGACAAAGATGAGGGAAACTAAAAATGTGACAAAAATGAATGGAGGGATTAAGTGAGTGAACCCAATGCGTGAGGAAAAGTATGGAGTGAAAGAAGAAGTGAAGGAGATAATGAGCCAACCCTTAAACCAGACCAGGGACAGGTTTAAGTGTTTTTGTGGAGAATCAAAAACCTCCCGGCCTTCCCCCAAAACCTTATGTAACTGATCCACTCCCTCAGACAAAAGGGTAATTAAATTAGAAATACACATTTATCCCCTCAAGCCCCCCTCTCTTGTGGAATCATAGCCCCCTATAACTCTAGTCCTTGTCCGTCTAATAGCCAACGATGTATTTATTATTAATAATGATCAAAACATTACATTTCTTGGGCACACTGGTTTTTTTAATAATTGTTTGGGCACTCTGGCCTCTCAACATTGTGACAATACATTATTTAAAAATGGGGGTTAAAAACACGGGGTGTTACAAAACTTGTACTCTTATTCTACTACTTATTGTCTATCTTTTTGTCGGTTTACTTGTCAATTTTCGTGGTTGGAATTTTCTGGTTTAGAAAATCTTTGCTACGACCATTTGATTGCTATGAAAAATCTTTGAAAACATCCTTTTTGCAGCCCTAACTCACCATCAAATCTTGTGCCAAAGTATTGGGAATTTATCTACTTATTTAATGCTTCATTACTCAATAAATATTTGATGCTTTTGATGGTTATTTTTGTGGTAAATAATTGATTTCATTGCTGATTTATACCTTTGTTTAATGCTGTAATTTAGGACAGCAAGCTTCACTTGCTTGTCCCATTGATCTCAAGGATTGTATCACTATTATTTTTCTTGTCTCAGGTAGGTGTAACACCCTGGTGCAGGTACCCAAGTATTTGGAAACCATCCTCCATCCACAAGACTCTTTTCCAAGCCCTTTGTATTCCTCCATCATTAACCTAAGGGGTTCCCTTCATTATCTCTCCACCCTCCGTCTCAACCCCCCTAGGGTCACCCGAGATTCCCCCCTTGCGTAGGATTTCTCCTTCACTAAAGTGACGGGAGTACCTATCTAAGGTGACAATGGGTAGGTATTCCCATAGTTGTCTCACCTTTGTATATTGCGTCAGGATTTTCCCAAGCTACAATCTATGCGAGAACAATTCCATTGAATGATGAGGAGCATATACAAATATTTTATGATGCATTAGCACTTATGGATATAACAACTCCTGACATCATCATTAGATTGTTTGTAAGGACCTTCGAGGGGGAAGCAATGAGATGGTATTTCTTGCTTCCCAATGATATTATCCCATATTGGGACACTATGGTCCAAGAATTCAAGAAACATTTCCAAGGAGAAGATGATGTGGCTTCCCTACTCAGGGATTTCACAACAATCTCCATTCATGAGGGAGATCCATTTCATAATTTCAATCAATGCTTCACCTCCACCTTGAACATGTTTCCAACTGCTTCACAACTATTTGGGAACAATTTTTTATCTACTACATGACCACAATGAATCTAATTGTAAAATACATATTGAAAGACAAATTAATAAACACTTTAGATGCAGTCAAGGCTAATGCCTTAGAAATTAAGAAAAACATGGAGGAATTTGGTATGATTCCCTCATTTGTAGCATAGCCTCATTTTAATAAGAGGCCTATGAATGAAGTAGTTTGAAATGAGGGTCCTCGATATGAGCCTTTACCTGCCCAAATTTCAAGGATGGAAGAGAGGGAAAGTTATGAAACATTGAAATTATTAATGAACGTGAATAATAAAATCCTTTCCTTGAATCGATAAGTAAATCACTTGCATTTTTTTGCACCTACAAGGTCAACGCCTCCTCTTCCTCCTACTCCCCCTCCCAAGCATAATGTTGTTGAAGTGGATCGATGTCACTTTTTTCAAGACTTCCATGATCCCAAGTATTGTTACTTGTATATGCGCCACTTGAAATTGTGCAAGGAAGGAAAGGCACATTTACCTATGATAAATCACAAAATTACCTCTACTTCTCAATATGATCAAGTTAACATGGAATAGGATACAACTTATGATGATAACTCTTCTTCTTTTGAAATCTTTGTTGTAGAAACTAGGAATCAAACCTCTACACTAAGTCTGCAGGGAGTAGAGGAGGCCAAAATTGATCCTAAAGACAATGGTAAAACCAAAGCTATCATGAGTCGTAGAATAGATCTCCTTGGGATCCAAACAAGGTTAAATTACCTAATGAACCACCTCCATGCTTCCCAATATTGGGGCCTTACAATGTATTTGAAGATATAGCAAGTATCCCAACCCATATGACTATATTAGATGCTCCTAGGACACTTTCTCAATTTGAAAACATTTCACATGTCTTACAAGCCCCTCCTAATCCACAATTAGAATAGAGAACCCTGCCTTCCAAAGAGGCCTCCTCTCAACCAAAGGAGGCATACGATGTTATTGATTTAGCTCCATGAGTTCCTCCTTTCTATGTCACAGTAAATATTTTTAATTTTTTTCTCTGTAATTGTGTCATTGACATAGGAGAAAGGATGATTGTCATGCACCTTCAAGTTATGAGGAGATTGGGTCTCGAGTGTACGATTCCTTATAAATATTTTCTAGCTTTGGGTTCAATAAATGTAGAAACAATCAGTGATATCAAGGACTTATCCATTGCTTTCAACCAAGCTCCTAATGTGAGCATGCTCATACATGTAATTGTAGGAGATATACCAAAAGAATATGGTATGCTTTTAGGAAGAGAGTGGTCCTCCAAAGTCAAACAAGGTTTCTACTTCATGGAAGGAACCCACTTAACCTTTCCTCATTAGGGTATAGAAGTTGTGAGAGAGAAAATATCGAGAGCAGGTTGTACTTGCTTCCTACAACATAAGAAATGTGTCTTTCCAAGACACAAGGATGGGTACATATACTCTATTATTTGAAGAAGATGTTTGTGTCCCTCCTCCTCAGTAAGAATAAATTATTTAGAACATGGATTTTGATGGTGCCAAATCCAAGCACAGATCCAGTGCTATGGTATTTCTGTGCGATCCCAAGGGAAATGCAATCCCTTTCTTTTTTTATTATTAGAGTTCCCTAACACGAATAACATGGTTGAATATGAAGTGTTAGTTCATGGCCTCCAAAAGGCCTTAGACTAGAAATTCACCATTTGTTGGTGAAAGGGGGTTCATAGCTAGATGTGAACCAAATTAGAGGAAAATATGTGGTTCATAACCCTCGCCTCAAATAGTATTATCAAAAGGCCAAGGAACTTATCAAAAAGTTCTTGTCTTTCAAGATTCAAGCATATCTAGGGCTATAAACCATGTGGTTGATACTTTTCCCTTAGTCAATTCATGCTTTACTTCAAATTTCGTAAGGTTTGTTGAGGATATAAGATTCCAAATCTTACATAGGCCTTTGCTACCCGATAACATTGACTCATGGCATGTTTTTGATACCAATGAACAAATTTGTATATTCCTTCAAAACACAGAGGAATTTGAAGACTTGCATATATGTCACGATATAGAAGAAGAAACTAGGGATATTGTCCAACTAAAAACAAATAAAACCCCCCCTGGGCTATCCATGATGGAATCCATGTTTGATTCCAACAATGATTTTATTCTACACTTAGTATTAATAGTGAATCCATTAGGAAGGTGCAAGAAACTATCCCTATAAATTTGGGAATAGAAGAATATCCAAAGATGGTTTATATAGGGTCACAATGTTCTTCTTTCGAGATCACTCAATTCATATAACTCTTAACAATGTTCAAGTATTTTTTTGCTTGGTCCTACAAGGACCTCAAGGTCTTCAATATGAAAAATATAGTCCATGCCATACTAATAATCCTTTATTCGAACCCTTGCAAGCATAAACAAAGGAAGAAAAATCCCTCCTTAGAATAGACCATTAGAGTTGAATTATACAAGATGTAAGTAGCATGGGTCAAATATTTCATTCATTACTCATAGTGGGGATGCAATTTGGTTCTAGTTAGGAAGAAAAATGGGGATATTTAGTTGTGTGTTGATTTTCGATATTTGAATAAGGTGTCCTTGAAATACAAATACCCTTTCCCACGTATGGAGGAGATCCCCCAACAAGATTCTGGAGCTCAAATGATGTATGTCTCTTTTAGATGGATTTTTAAGCTACTAAAACCTTCTCATTATCACAAAACCACCTTCACTACCCATTGGGGCACATATGCATATCACAATATGATATTTTTTTTACTAATGTCAAAAGTACCTTTCAACATGATATGGGCATTGCTTTCAAAGTCTTTCCAGGTAAGATTACATTTATCTACTTTGATGACCTCCTTATATTCTCCAAATAACAAGGTAGTCATTTTGATCACCTTAGACCAGTACTTAGATGTCATAAATTTGGCATATCCTTAAACACTAAGAAGAATGTTTTTGGTGTTACATAGGGAAAGCTCTTGGGTCACATTGTGTCTCAAAAGGGTGTAAAAGTTGACCCTCAGAGGGTGATAGCAATCAAAATACTACCCTTACCTATCAACAAGAAAGACGTGCAATCTTTCTTTGGAAATATAAATTTCCTGAGACGTTTCATTCCTAATTTCATTCAAGTTGACAAACCTCTATCTCAACTAATAAAGAAGTACATTAGGTTCAAATGGGACCCTCCTACGTGCCATGCTTTTCAGTCTATTAAGATAGCCATTGCTTCTACACCTACGTTGATAAGTCCTGATCACTCTAAAGATTTTTTCATACACACAAACTCGTCATAGGAGACTATTTCTACAATTTTATTGCAATAGAACCACGAGGAAAACCTTAGACCAATTGTCTTTTTAAGCCAAAATTTGAAGACACATCAATTGAACTATTCTCAACTTGAGAAACATAATTATTCTTTATATAAATCCCTGGACTTGTTTCGTCACTACATCCAAGTCCACAAAATTTATGTCTTTTTTCCTACATCTCTCTTACTCACTTCTTCGAACCAAACTGAACTGCATAGTAAATGGTCTAAATGGATCATTCACATGCAATAATATGACTTAGATATGAAACCAATGAAAAACTTAAGGGGAACAAGGTTGGATAAATTGCTAACTCAATCCCATGCCTCTATCATAGCTAAATCAATTCGATTAGAAGAATTGACTACTTACAAAGACATGGTTAATGAAACTGAGTTGGCCTCACAACCATGGTATGAACCTATCATATATTTTCTAATGAATGGTGTTTTTCCACCAAACATGGATACTAAATCCAAACAAACACTTCACTTACAAGTTGTTTGGTATGTCTTACAAGATCAAATCCTTTATAGGAGGAACCTTGATGGTGTTTTGTTACACTGTCTTACTCCTGATCAAGCCCAAATGATACTTGAACAATGTCTTTCTGGGGTTTGTGAATATATTTTTTCATCCAAAATCATTGCGGCGAAATTTTTACATGTAGGTTACTATTGGCCTTCCCTCCATCAAGATTCCCATTTACTGGTCAAAAAATGTGAAGCTTTCCAATGCTTCATTGGGAAGCAAAAGTTATCTCCTTTGCCTCTTAATCCAATTGACAAGTCTCTTTTGCAAGATAGGGTGTTGAAACCAGGTCTTAAAGTTTTTATCTCTAAGACTAAAACTTTTCTTTTCCGGGATTCAACTTTTCATAAGGTATAATCCTCGCTATCAATCCCAAAAAGCCCGGTAACGAAATCCTGAAATGATTTTATTTTTTAATAATAAAAGACAGAAAGCTCAAGTGTTTTTAAAGTCTAGACGCACGTTCTGTAAATTAATTTTACTCACGATAAATTAAAACCCTAAAGGAGTTAATTAACCATCTTTTAAACTTTTGGGATTCAGGTTTACTCAGACCAACACGTTTTCAGTACATTTTAAATCGCGAAATTTCGATTCCCAATTTCCCAAAAGAAATGGAAGTCAGTCTTGATCCTGATTAATTAAGGAACCAATTCCATCGTGATTTCGGGATTCAGGGTTTAGTGGTGACATACCTCATGTAAGCGAGATCCCCGAAACCCCGAAACGCGAAGTCCCGACTCAATACCGAAGTTAAGGCCTAAAACTAATCCCATCGAAATTTCGGGATTCGGGGTTAAGTTGCGACATACCTCATGTAAGCGAAATTCTCGAAACCCCGAAACACGAAGTCCCGACTCAATACCATTTTTAAAAAGAGCTAACTTCGTTTTAAAAATACATTTAATGGTAATTAAACTTCTTAGGTATTTTTTTTTCGGTTTCCGTCGAATGAGATCTTTTGAATTTTGATTTTAGAATTGCCGAAATATGACCACATTAATAACGGATAGATGGTGATTTCTGTGACACAAATGCGTATCTCAGAAATATTCTTTGCATTAAAGGTATTAAATTCTTGGTAGTTGTGTCAGTACTTTCACCATAAAATGAGTTAAAAGAAAATTAAAGTTCCGTGTTTTGAAACTTATTCTCGCTCTTTCTATCAGGAGTAATTTGCACCCAGCCGAGCTTACACACTTCTCTTTCGTGATAGGTTTTTGTTTCAATACAAAAGACATGGCACCAAAGAAGGGATCCAAGAAGAGTGAAGATACAACTGAGATTTCTAGCCCAGAGGGAGATGTCATATCCAACACCACGCCACATGCTATTAGCTCGATCAAATCATGGAGAAAAATCTATGAAAATCTGGATTATGAGATACAAAATTCCCTTAACGATTCCGAGAATCACCTTCGGGACATAGCAGAATCAGAACTTCAAAATATTGCAACACGCCCATGGCTCATGGCGTACATGATCAGTTGGGCTTTAGAGAAGGTTTATATTCCAACAAGAAGCATTTTAAATGACCAAGGGGCTATCATCGGCTCATTCAGACCTGAACATATCCAGGCTATGTACAAAATCTCACCCAATCCTAAATTCATTTACAATGCCGAATTTATAGCTGAATTTCAGAGAAAGGAATGCACTGAGGTAGACCAAACTTACCTTGATTTAATCAAAGGCTAGTGGAGATGTCCATCAAAATTTAGGGCAGATACCCATGGAATTTATGCCATGATGTCTTTTAACGAGTACATGGTTTATGTAGCCATGATGCTGTGCAAACTCTTCGGCAAAAAGAATCTCGGTCATTTCCCCGCAGAATGGGTGCCCTTTTTAGAGGAAGCATCAGAAGGATTTAGTTTCAACTGGGACAAGATTTTATCCGATAACATAGCCAAAGAGGTTTCGGACAACAAAGCTACAAGATCTTGAGGTCAACCAGTGGCCTTTCACATGTCAGCATATATCATGGACGCAATTTATTTTATGACTCCATTTCCCCTGATGAAATGGAGTTGGAGCATAACCTGCCTCGAACCCATTCACGAGTACCACTCTAAGTTGTGGGAAGAAAATGCAAAAAATTAGTTTTACGAAATTTTTCATTTCGTGGTAATACCAATGCATAAAATGTTTTTCGGTTATGACCCTCCTCGCATCTCTGAAATAGTTTCAAAAAATCTCAAGCCAATAGAAGACTGGTTCATTGAAGAAAGTTTCTCCTACATCAAGGTTTATGGGTGCTCAATTCCCCCTCACGCGCTTCCAAAATTCCTCCTGGATAGACTGGTGTGTAGGGAAGTGGCACACCAAATAGTGAAAGGCGGTATCGGAATAGAGCTAAAGGCAGCTCAAAAGAAGTCCTGGCCAATCTTCCCTATACACATCGGGAAATTTTCATTACAAAATTTGGGTCATTCCAAGTTGGAAGCAGAAGCACTTGAAGAAGTAAAATTGTTAAATATTGGGTACAAAAGGCATGACCCTTATCAACTGGTGAACAAACACTCGATACACTATAATATGAAAGCATATGAACGTGGGGAGTCCCCTTGGGATGACCAGTTCAAGGAGACTAAAACTTATAAAGAGGTATTGGAACGAGTACAGACACTGTTGTCCGACCTGCAAACTAGCTTTCGAAACTTTCAAAAACATAGACAGAGTGGTCTACCCCAAGTACTGCAAGGAGAAGAAATTGTCCTCTCCTAGGAGCAAGAAAGTGTCCCCCCCAGGCTTCGAACATGAAGCACAGGAGAAGGGTAATCCCAAAAAAATCCCATAGGATACCGAAAGGCCCCCACCAATCAAAGAGACCTTACAGACAAAAAAGGCAGAGACTGAAGTAGAGAAAAGGTCCGGGAGACCACCCAAGTCCAGTAAGCTTAACCCTCCCTCGTCACATGGTATTGATGTCAATACGCCTAAGGCAATAGGAGGGAAAGGATCTACAGAGCTAGGAGGTCCTATAGCTTCCTTAACCCCCTTACAATCTGCTTTTGGATTCCACAGACAGGAGCTCTATTTGTTGATGACCTCACCTCTATCCCCATAGATGAGATTCCTCCTTTTGATTGTTTTTTTAACAGAAAAAGGAAAGCCGTTATGAAACAAGAGATGCATAAGAAGGAGGGGAATATGGTTAAAAATCATAAAGTCTTAATAGATGGACATAATTTAGAGGAGGAGGATTTCGCTACAGAGATAGTAGGTTCCATGGGAGACATGGCAACAACAAACTTTTTTACCATGGGAAACATGAGAACAAGGATAAAGAAGAGTGATAACATGATAGCTCAATTACAAGATCAACTAAAGAATGTTGAGGATAAAATTAGAGAAGAGGTGAGTAAAATCTTGGAGCAAACCAGGGTTGCCGAAAGGCTAGAAATTCAATCACTCAAAACAAGCCTGGACGAAATGAACCAGAAGATACATGCAAGTCAGATACAAGTTGCTCAACAAAAGGAGCATGTAGAACAATTACATGCTAGGTTAAATTCGATGGAAGGTCAGGTCATAGATCAAAAGGCTTTCCAGGCCCAGTCACTGGAAATGCATTCAAAAATAGAAGTTGAACAACATAAATTGATTTCCAAGATAGAGATTATTCAGAGTTACTTCCAAGAAGCAGATAATGCCTTTGATAATATTATCCTGAAGGAAAAAGAAGCCAAAGCAACAAGGGTTACCCTTCAAAATGAAATCATATATTCGACAAATGAAGAGACATCCAAAGCTACGAAAATATCAGTCACAGAGCATATCAGAGGCGACATCATGATCAAGCTACGGGAAACCAACATAACTGAAAACAAAAGAATAGTCAAGGAAATCAGAGATGATTGCGAAGAATTTTTTGATCTTCTAGACAAAAGATCATTGAACATTGGAAAAGACAATTGTACAGGACTCCTAGGATAGATAAATATCATAAGACATCAATTAAATTTTAGAGAAAATTTGAGTGAAATTCAAACAAGAATTTCAAGGCTAAGAGAAATGGATGTCACCCTAATAGACAGGTTGTTAGTTGAGCCCAACTTAAAATTGAAGTCGATAAAGTTTGCAGATAAAGGAGTTGAAGACTGTCTTTCCAAGATACAGAGAAAGGTTTATCTGTTCGAAGCAAAAGACCTTCCAGAACCCCCCATAAATTTTACACAGTTCCTGGAGAGATGCATTGAATGTATTGGATCAAAAGAAGGAGAGCCATCAACAAAATAAAAGTATCATTTGGAAGATCTTTACTTCCAAGAAAACATAAAAATGGAGAAGATCATGCAAACGGTTTCTGATCTATTTTTAACAAATAGTTCGTCACTAGGAATTAGGAAATTACCAACCGTCTTAAGATTGGTAGTTTTGTATAAATAGAATTTTTCAAGACTAAGAGAAGGATTTTTTCTGGAGGGGATTGTAAAGTGAAAATTTCATTTTTCCAGAATTAATACAATATAGATTGAAGATTCTAGATCTTGTCAAGCCTGAGTTATGTGTTTCTCTGTCATTTCATCTTTTATTTCATACCTTCGTTAAATGCTTTCATGATGTAACTTCTATTGTGGTGATTGAACATTCAGATTATCTAACCATTTGCAGTTTTTCCTCTGTATCAGCTGTCAGCGGATATAATACCTATGAACATTTTAGAACTCTGAAATTATATACTTCTTTGAAGATATCATCCTTCTTTCTTCTATTAGCATAAAATTAGATTCCTCTTAAATTGATGCCTCATTTTTGTTATACAACTACATATTTCCTTTTCTTTCTTCATTCCATGCACTGTCTCTTTTACATTTGACTCAGATACTAGAAACGACCTTCATTTCTGTTATACTATTGATCCTTAATTTAGAAGTTTTGTTCTTATTAATTGAAACCAGAAATTTGCAACCCTTGAAAAAAAATTTGACTTATAAAAAGGAAACCCTTTGCTTCCATGACCGTTCCAGTTACCAGATAGCCTAATATAGAACCTGGTCTATTAGATCAGACGAGCATTGCGTTAAACCTATTCAATACCATCTTACAAACAACAAATACACGGGTAGAACTTGAACGTTCATGGGCTGTAATTGAAAGGGATATTAGCATCCAAGAACAATGGGAAGCTAGACAGAAACAGTTAAGGAACCAACCGTGATCTCGCTTTCCATTAAACTAGTCTTTTTACCCATCAACTATCTCTACCTTTTCGTATGCCTTGATGGTATACTTTAGAGCCTTAAAGTATAAACTCAGGAACAACATGTTTTTTTTGCCGTTGCTGGGGACCGAAGAAACAAATCTTTTCCCTGGGAAGAATGACATTGACATTTTCTTTCTTTGATAGTGAAAAAAGATCGAAAAACCTTGTAAGGCTACCTTTATCTTTCACTTGGCGCCTCCACGATAAGTGACGCAGCACGCGCCCGCAAGTATGCCTGCTCACAGGATCTTATGTTTTAACACGACCCAAAGAACACCAAGGTTCTTCTATTTCCCAATTGGGAAATCTGCACCCACATAACTCTTCACACGATCCCCTCTCTGCACTCGGAGGATCGGACTTCGCGAGGTCAGTGGTCGAGCATTGTACCCTCGAGTCCCTGAGACCCGATGACAGTCAACGCTGACCTTTCCTTCTATTTCAGAACTTTCCTTATCACAATTTCGCTACTCATGATATCAAACAACTCGTATCCCCGACTCCCGATGCCCGATACACCGAAACTCCGACGCATGCGCGTGTTGACTATTCAACGCTTCACCTCATCGGCAATTCGGGGTTCGCAAGATCATGAATCCTAATGCATTTGTTTCGGGCCTTCTCACCAAGAAACCTCGATAAGGTGTGCCACCTGTCCACCACTCCGACCCTTGTGCCCCCCACACTATCCTCTTATCCTTTCGGGATATCGCGTATCGCAATATTGTGATTCCCATTGCAATATTTTGGAGTTTCAATCCACGAAACCCCAATACACGATATTCGTATAGATCCAACGGCCCTTGTGGCTCTTATCAATGGTCCTACCCCTCCTAAGCTTTGAGCCTCTTGAGAATACCTACAGTATCTCCCCTGCACCTTTGTGAGATCTGACGATCCACGGGATGTCGCGAATTCCCCTCGGAGAATACTGACCGTCCGTTCCTCCTTTGAGAGATCTACGAATTGACTAAGTGTTTTTCCACAGAATTCATCCACCTGCGTGCGAACTTGCAATGCCTTCTTAAAACTTCAAAACTCTTAGCCTTCCCTTCCTTCGACTCCTTCGAAGGGTTTTCTTCTCTTAGGGCTTCTCCACGACTCTGCATCTTCTTAGAAACCCCTCTTGCTCACACTCCTTGCGGCAACCTTCAAACACGTTTAAGTGGTTGAATCCTTTCGACTCTGCGCACACCTGCAGCAGCAGTCCCTCAACGCTTTACTCAGGTTCGCAATCCTGAAACTTCGCCTAGCCTGCACACTCCTTGCATGGCTCTTGTGCCCAACTTCACTTTGGGTGAATGAGAACAAAAGTTTAACTATCTGAACCTTCTGTCAACGCACTCCTTGTGGACACTTCGACTGCACTCCTTGCAGGAACTTGTTCTCAGAAAGAGAAACAATTGAAACTCATTCTTTCTCCCTTTCAGACTTCAACCTCAAACATGAAATAATATACATAGCATATAAAGCAATTGTATAACAGGAAGAAAACCTTCATGAGCATATCAACATCAATACATAGAGAACAGACACAAAACCATGAATTTGAATCAAATTCTTCTATTAATTCAAATATCAGTACATGGGTGTTATTACACAGCTCTCTGCATGCACTTTCTCTTCTTCCTCTGATTTCAATAATAATACAAATGCACAATGAGGGTGTCTATATCCCGTTTCCCTCTTGCGCTCTAAAGTTGTCTAATCTAGAATTAAATTTCTATCTACCAGAATTAACTACTTTAAATGTCATCTATCTACTAAGGACGAGAGCAATCCGCTCAAGGTCCGTTTACAATATACAAAGTGCGCTTCATCTTAATGGCTCATTTAAGATCACGCAACAATTTCAAGGTTTTTTCAAAATTTGTGCTGGCGCTCGTCCAGCTGTCTTCCGCTTCCGCGCTGGATCGCTTGATGTGGGAGATGCTCCTGCATTATACTCCCTCGCTTGAAAATTTTCATGGGCTCCTGTCCATGAGTTCTTGCACGGTCTGTCCATGCCTCTGTATCTCTGCTTCGGTCTCCCAGCTGGCATCTTCAACTGGATGGTTCTTCCACTTGACCAGATACTCAAAGTATTGCTTTCGTCTGGTCCTCTTACCCACTCTCTTGTCCAATATGCATTCCATCTGTGGTTTCTCTGCAACTGGCATCTATTTCATATTAATTCAAGCTTGAAAAGATCTCCAGTCCCTATTTCTTCAGCTCTATATGGGTACAAATTTGAGACATTGAATATCAGAGATATTCCGATCCCATCGGGTAATTCAATCTCATAAGCATTGTCCCCAAAATTCTTCAAGACCTTGCAGGGTCCGATTTTCTTCATCTTTAATTTATTATACGTTCCTCTCGGGAACCTTTCCTTTCTCAAATGTGCCAGAACCAGATCGCTAACCGCAAACTGAAGTTGTCTCCGGTACTGATCTGCCCTGCGCTTATACTCCTGACTTGATTTCAGAAATCGCTACTTCACCTGGCTATGAAGTTCCTTCATTGCCTCTGCGAATTATTCTGCACTAGCACTGCTAGTCGCAGTCTGTTCTGAACCCTTCAGTTCAGAAATTCCTCTCAGCTGCATGCCATATACAACCTGAAATGGACTCTGGCCTGTGCTCCGATTCACTGAGTCGTTGTATGCAAACTCTGCCTGCGGCAATATATTGTCCCAACTGTTGTGGTGTTCTGTCACCAAGCTTCTCAACAAGTCTCCCAGACTCCTGTTTACAACCTTTGTCTATCCATCCGTCTGAGGATGATAAGCCAAACTATACGCCAAGTTAGTTCCCAGCTTCTTCCATAAGGTCCTCCAAAAATTCCCTATGAATTTCATATCTCGATCTAAAATAATGCTTCTTGGCAACCCATGAAGTCGAATGACCTCTTTGAAGAACAGGTTCGCAATGTGAGTTGCATCACTGGTCTTCTGACATGGAATGAAGTGTGCCATTTTGGAAAATCTAACCACCACCACAAAGATTGAATCACAACCTCTTTGTGTCCTTGGAAACCCCAATACAAAATCCATGCTAATCGCATCCCACGGTCTCTCTGGTATGGGCAATGGTTGATAGAATCCTGCATTCTGCTTCCTTCCCTTTGAATGCTGACAAATTCTACATCTGTCTACAAATCTCTTGGCGTCTTCTTGCACTCCCAGCCAAAAATATGACTCGTTCAACTTCGCGAATGTCTTGTCATGAACAAAATGTCCTGCCAATCCTCCACTGTGTTTCTCCTTCAGCAAGTTCTCCCTCATGGAGCATTTCGGAATACACAACAGATTGCCCTTAAACAACAATACTTCCTGGATCATGTATTCGGCCCATTGGCTTCTATCTCTGAGAACTGGATTCTCAGCTGCTTCATACATTTCTTTAAAATTCTGATCATCAGTATACATGTCCCTGAGATCATCAAAACCCAATGTTTTGACTCTGAACTCCTGCAACAACAAACATTTCCTGCTCAAAGCATCAACAACTTTGTTAGCAGTACCAGAAATATGCTTAATCACAAATGTGAAATTATGCATATACTCAACCCATTTAACATGTTTCTGATTCAACTTCTCCTGTTGGGTCACAAACTGCAGTGCATGATTGTCACTGTACAAGAAAAATTCTTTCGGGATCAAGTAATGCCTCCATTTCTTCAATGCCTGTATGATAGCATAGAACTCCTTATCATATGTGGAGTACTTCAATTTTTCCTCATTCAACTTCTCGCCGAAGTACGCTATCGGCCTGTCTTCTTGACTTAAGACTGCCTCGATTGCAAACCCGCTTGCATCGCATTTCACCTGAAATGTCTTTTGGAAATCCGACAACACCAAAACTGGTTGTTCCGTAATATTCCTCTTCAACAGATTAAAACTTTTCTCAGCCTCTATTGTCTAGTGAAAAGACTTATGCCACTTCTTCACTGTATCCATCATTGTTGCACTAATTCCACTGAAATTTCTGATGAATGTTCGGTAGAAACTAGCCATTCCGTGAAAACTTCTCACCTCAAATACATTCCTCGGTGACGACCAATTCTTAATTACTTCCACCTTATCTGGATCCATCCTCAACTCATTTGCAGAAATAACAAACCCCAAGTAAATGAGCTATGTCTTCATGAATGAGGACTTCTTCATGTTTATCAACAACTTCTCTTGCTATAGTCTCTGCATCACTGTAGCCAAATGCTTCAAATGATCCGCCATTGTCTTACTATAAACCAGTATGTCATCCAAATACACAATGACAAAATCCCCGATGAACTCCCTCAGGACTTCGTTCATCAACCTCATGAAGGTACTCAGCGCATTTGTTAAGCCAAACAGCATAACAAGCCATTCATACAACCCCTCATTGGTTTTGAATGCGGTCTTCTATTCGTCACCTTCCCTCATGCGAATTTGGTGATAACCGCTTTTCAAATCAATCTTTGAAAAATACTTTGCTCCACTCAAGCAATCCATCAGATCATCCATCCTTGGCAATGGAAATCTGTACCTGATGGTTATCTTATTAATCACCCTCGAGTCAGTACACATCCTCCAGCCTCCGTCTTTCTTCGGACTGAGTACTGTTGGAACAACAAATGGACTCAAGCTTTCCCTGACCAAACCTTTGTCCAATAACTCCTGGATCTGCCTTTTAACCTCTTCATTCTCTTGTGGCGTCAATCTATACGTGGCTTTGTTTGGAAAACTAGCTCCTGGTATGAGATCAATATGATGAATCTCACTTCTTATCGGTGGCAAAAAACGAGGTAGTTCGTCCACAATTATATCAACGAACTCTTCCAGCAGTTCCTGAATTTCCTCTGGTAAATCATCCACTCTCGTGCTAGTCAGAATAATCCTTGGTTTTCTGACCACGAAGAATTGTGGATCCTCCTTCTTCTTCACCTCATTAAGGAGTTCCTTCCCACTCATGAGAAGTACTGTGTTGCTTACCTCCGGCTTCACCTCCTTATCCTTTATCGGAAGCAACATGTGTGTCCTCCCATTCTTCTCCAGGGTGTATGTGTTCATTCTCCCATCATGAATCACATTTCTGTCATATTGCCATGGTCTACCCAGCAATAGATGACAAACATCCATAGGAATGACATCACATAATATCTTATCATTATATCCTCCTATCTTAAATTCAACTAAACATTGTTTTGTGACAGTTACCTGGTGTCCTTTCTGTAGCCACGAAACTCTGTATGGGCTTGGATGATCAGTCGTCTCCAACTCCAGCTTCTCTACCATCTCCGTAGAAACGAGATTATCCATGCTACCACTGTCCACTATGACCTTGCATACCTTGTCCTTGGTCTTGCAAGCAGTCCTAAAAAGTCTAGTCCTTTGGATTGAAATCTCCACCTCCTTCTCAGGTGTCAAAAGGACTTTTCGCATCATTAGCGATCTTCTGCCTTCAGCATCTTCTGTCTCAACATCCCGCGTATGTTCTTCGGTGATGTGAGCTTCTCTAATGTCCTTCTTTTTCTATGGACACTCGTAAGACTTGTGTCCATTTTTCCTGCATGTGAAGCATGTGATTACTCCACCTCTTCCTCTTCCTCTACCTCTAGTACGAGGAAAAGTGTTGTTATCAGCATAATCTCCTCTCTGCTCATTATGTTGTCCTCTCTGCTCTGCATATGGCCCTCTCTGTGAGGTTCCACCTCTCTCTGTGCGAGTCTGAGGTTTCTTCCATTCCTCCTTGGGCTTCTGAGTTCTATCCTAGGCAACTAATTTGCCTCTGGGTTGGCTTCTGCCTCGGCCCCTCTGACTCTGCTTTCGGCTCAGCTTTTCCTCAGCTTTCAGAGCCATCTGATAAGCATCTTCCATCGTTCGGATGGTTACCATGCTCATCTCATCCTGGATATCATATCTCAAGCCATTCATGTATCTGGCAACTTTTTCATCATCGCTCTCCTGATGACCTGCTCTGATGTTCAGTTTATAGAATTCCTTAGTGTATTCTTTCACTGTCATCAACTTTTGTCTCAGGTTCTGCATCTTCCTGAACAGAGTAATTTGATAATCCCTGGGGATGAATTTCGCCTTCGTCTTCGCGATCATCCTGTCCCAGCTCTTGATCTTCTGCTTGCCCTTGCAGTGTCTGTCAGCTTGTAGTTCATCCCACCACAATGTTGCATGTCCTTTTAATCTCATGACAGCATGGTTGACCTTCTTGTCTTCTTCGACATCTTCATAGTCGAAGTATGTGTCTAGAGCTCTAATCCAGTCTAGAAGCTCCTCTGCATCCAAGTTTCCCTCGTAAACTGGAATGTCCATCTTTTCCCTTGCACCCATCCTGAAAATAGCTCTGATCAAACGCTCGTTTGATGCATCTTCGGCTGCAACTTCTTCTTCTCGTTCAACCTCGACTTCGCTTTCGGAATCACTCAGATCCCCCACACTGGCTGTGCGTCTTTGCGTTGTCTCCATGTCTTCGAGTCTTGCTCGTAGATCACGCATTTGTCTCTCCATGACTGGGTATGTTACCTGCCTGCCTCTTCTTCTCGGCATTTCCCTATCCTATGGATCGGGTGACTGTCTATCTCTTCTCGGTGGCATGGTGAATTCTCTTCTCTGCTACAGAAAGAAAAGAACCTTTCTGTGCTCTGATACCACTTGACGTGTATCAGAGTGTTCCTTTATCTCCTCACCTCCCTTGCCTGAAATATACAGACAAGAACAAGGCTTTGATACCACTTGACGCAGCATGCACCCGCAAGCACGCCTGCTCACAGGATCTTATATTTTACCACAGCCTGAAGAACACCAAGGTTCTTCTATTTCCCTATCGGGAAATCTGCACCCACAAAACTCTTCACACGATCCCCTCTCTGCACTCAGAGGATCGGACTTCGCGACTTCGTGAGGTCAGTGGTCGAGCATTGTACCCTCGAGTCCCCGAGACCCGATGATAGTCAACGCTGACCTTTCCTTCTATTTCAGAACTTTCCTTATCGCGATTTCCCTACTCGCGATATCAAACAACTCGTATCCCCGACTCTCGATGCTCGATACACTGAAACTCCGATGCATGCGCGTGTTGACTATTCAACGCTTCACCTCATCGACAATTCGGGGTTCGCAAGATCGTGAATCCTAATGCATTTGTTTCGGGCCTTCCCGCCACGAAACCCCGATAAGGTTTGTCACCTATCCACCACTCTGACCCTTGTGGCCCCCACACTATCCTCTTAGCCTTTCGGGATATTGCGTATCGCAATATCGCGATTCCCGTTGCAATATTTTGGAGTTTCAATCCACGAAAACCCGATACATGATATTCGTATAGATCCAACAGCCCTTGTGGCTCGTATCAATGGTCCTACCCCTCCTGAGCTTTGAGCCTCTTGAGAATACCTACAATATCTCCCTTGCACCTTTGTGAGATCTGACGATCCACGGGATGTCGCAAATTCCCCTCAGAGAATACCGACCGTTTGTTCCTCCTTTGAGAGATCTGCGAATTGACTAAGTGTTTTTCCACAGAATTCATCCACCTGCGTGCAAACTTGCAATGCCTGCTTAAAATTTCAAAAATCTTAGCCTTCCCTTCCTTCGACTCCTTCGAAGGGTTTTCTTCTCTTAGGGCTTCTTCACGACTCTGCGTCTTCTTAGAAACCCCTCTTGCTCACACTCCTTGCAGCAACCTTCAAACACGTCTAAGTGGTTGAATCCTTTCGACTCTGCGCACACTTGTAGCAGCAGTCCCTCAACGCTTTACTCAGGTTCACAATCCTGAAACTTCGCCTAGCCTGCGCGCTCCTTGCACGGCTCCTGTGCCCAACTGCACTTTGGGTGAATGAGAACAAAAGTTTAACTATCTGAACCTTCTGTCAATGCACTCCTTGCAGACACTTCGATTGCACTCCTTGCAGGAAGTTGTGCTCAGACAGAGAAACAATTGAAACTCATTCTTTCTCCCTTTCAAACTTCAACCTCAAACATGAAATCATATATACAACATATAAAGCAAATGTATAACAGGAAGCAAACCTTCATGAGCATATCAACATCAATACACAGAGAACAGACACAAAACCATGAATTTGAATCAAATTCTTCTATTAATTCAAATATCAGTACATGGGTGTTCTTACACAGCTCTCTGCATGCTCTTTCTCTTCTTCCTCTGATTTCAATAATAATACAAATGCACAATGAGGGTGTCTATATCCCGTTTCCCTCTTGCGCTCTAAAGCTGTCTAATCTAGAATTAAATTTCTATCTACCAGCATCAACTACTTTAAATGTCGTCTATCTACTAAGGACGAGAGAAATCCACTCAAGGTCCGTTTACAATATACAAAGTGCTCTTCATCTTAATGGCTCATTTAAGATTGCACAACAATTTCAAGGTGTTTTCAAAATTTGTGTTGGCGCTTGTCCAGCTGTCTTTCGCTTCCGCGTTGGCTCGCTTGATGTGGGAGATGCTCCTACATCAACAAGTAAATTGGATTTTAGCCGAAAGAACACCAAAAAGAACCCGGATGATAAGTAGACCTCGCCAGTATCTGATGCAGAAAAGATTTTAAAATCAATAAGATTTCTTAGACAAATCATTTCACCGACACATACCATCGGTCAAACTAATTCTACGCGGTTGAACGTCAGAGGAATACTTGAGAGATCCATCTCTCTCCCCATTTCAATCGATACGTTCTCTTTTCCCGAAGTCCACACTCCTACTACCGAGCGCTCCGACGAATGCCCTATGTATCCTGATTTAACCCCTGTCAATTCTTCAATATATTCATCTTACAAGTCTGGAGAAACAAGTTCTCTTCATCTTGGGCCTTCTTTCTCCAGTTTCTTGTGCCTTGATGATCAGTTCCCCACAACATTTTTGTCACATTCAAGTACAACCCAAAATCTACCAAGCTTCTGTGAGCTTTCTCCTCATACACTCCAAGTTTCAGCCTCAAATCTATCAATTGTTGCGCATAGAAGTGCGGGGGCTGGAGGCGGTGTTGTAGGTGGTGCCGCAGGAGGAGCGGCAGGAAGCCAAGTACCACTCCTTGGAATTTTTGCTAAGGTGTCTACCAGATATGCCCCTCTTGTCCTCCTGGTTCCCCTACACGACCTTCCAAAAAATTACATGAAAGATATCCCAAAATTTACAGGGGAAGGCGATTTAACCGCACAAGAACACATCAATTTCTTTGACCAATTTGTCGATATCCTAGGACTCGAACATGAAGATGTCTACTCTAGACTCTTAGTACAAACTTTCGAAGGGCAGGTTAGAACCTGGTTCCGAGGCTTAGCAGCGGGATCTTTAAGGTCATACGATGAACTCGAAAGTGCTTTCATCAGACAATGGGGAGAAAGAAAAGATCACCTCTATTATCTGACCGAATTCGGGGCTCTTAGAAAAAAACATTCTGAATCAGTTCTCGAGTTCACCCAAAGATTTAATAAATTGTATAATAAAATTCCCATCAAGGTCAAACCTTCTCAGCCTGCAACGAAAGTAACTTTCACTAGAGATTTCGACCCTGATTTCTCCCTACTATTAAGAGAGAGGAGATAAATAGACCTCACCAAGATGCAAGACGATGCCCTAGAAATTGAATCAAACATGATGGCTTCAGGAAAGCTAAAAGCAAAAATGGAGGCTGGGAACAAAGGAACCAGAAGATACAGAGAACAAGGAGGATCTTTAGGGTCAGGAAGATCTCCGGGAGACAAAATGGATGACATGGCTAGGATAATTAAAGAACTGTCTAATAAGATTTCGAAAATGGAATTAGATCAAACAAAAAGTGACCATTTTCCCAGAAAGGATTTCAGAAGGAATCCCAATCCTCAAGTCCCACAAAGACAGATTAAGAATGAGGATTAGAAAATCCCAACCCCCTTTAAGAGTGAAAACTTCATTGGAGAGGAAGATTTAGAAGATTTCGAGGAATTAGAGGAAGATATAAACAATCTAGGTGATGATGAGCCACAACCCTATTTATCGAGACAAGATTATGAAAAATTCTTAAATAAAGAAAATAGATTGGAAAATGACCTAAACAGTAGTACTTCTGAATATTTGACCTACCAGGGTATTGCCGATGGTATAATGGCCGAGCTTCACCAGAAATACTATCTAAGGCCTAGAAACAGGAATCTCGCAATCACCCAAACGAAAAAGATATTGCCGAGGGGCGAGACAGTTTCAAAAAATGCTGAAAAGCAGACTGAAAAAACTAACATAATGGACACTCAGCCTACCAAGACTAAGTCAGCTGAAACAATCACGGTCAAAACACAGAAAGCGAATGCTCCTGCAACTGAAACGAAACCTTCACCACAAAATAAAGTTGATAAGAAGGGGATCGAAGCCCAAGCCATAGAGAACGACAAAATTGCGGGGAGTTTTAATCTGGAAAATGAAATCAATAAAATCAAGATCCCCATACCTCTTGTCGAGCTGGAAAAAAACCCCATCTACAAATTTTTTTTTGCCAAGATGATTAGTTTTTCAGAAGATGAAAGCCAAGCTGATGTCATTAACCTAGAAGATGACAAACCGAATATAGTTTTTGGTCCACATTTCAAAGGCGCTAGAGACATTGTCGCCCCCTTCTATACCATGTTAACTTTGTTTGACCAACTACTTTATAACTGTATGATCGATTCTGGAGCATCCCACAATGTAATGCCTAAATCTATTATGGACAAATTGGGTCTCGAAACTACCAGGCCTTATGGAGATTTATATTCTTTCGATTCAAGAAAAGTTAAGTGTATAGGCATGATTAAAGACTTGGTGGTAAATCTAGCACAAATACCTGCGAAAAGCATTCTCATGGACGTAGTGGTTGTCGATATCCCTCCGAAATATGGTATGTTGTTATCCAGATCCTGGGGCACCAAGCTTGGAGGATCTCTCCAGCTTGACATGACATATGCTACGATTCCTGTTTTTTGGAGGACAGTTCACGCACCAGGTTGGCATTTACAGTAAGTGATCCATGCAACCCAAATAACCACCCTGTATATATTGCAGATCAATATCTAGGTAATTGTATTTTATCCATTGATGATGATATTGTTTTAGGTATAGATGAAAGTAGTACAGAAGAAAAAACAGAAACATAAAAAAATAAAAAAAATGTATATAGCACTGGTGTGTGGAAGATGTTTTTTGATGACGCTTCATCTTACCTTGGAGCTGGAGCTCTCCTTGTGGCCCCTGATAATCAATTTGTAATCACTTTTTCCTATAAACTCCAGTGGAATGTGGACCACACTAATAATGTATACGAGTATGAAGCCTTAGTGTTAGGGTTAGAAGCCACTAGGAGAATGAAAATAAAAAACCTCGAAATCTTTGGTGATGTCGAGCTAATCGTAAAACAGGTAAACCGACAGTACCAGGCCAAAAATCCTATGCTGAGGTCTTACAAGAATTGTGTCTGGGATTTGATCGAAAATTTCTTCTCCTCTATCAAAGTCCACTACATTCCAAGAAATGAAAACCAACAGGCTGATGCGTTAGCCAAAGCAGCCTCAACCTTCACACCTCCCACCACTTTCAAACTAAAGTACCATATACAAATGAGACACCGACCTTCCATACCCAATAACATACAACACTGGCAAGTTTTTGAGGATGATGAAAAACTGCTCAAATTTTTACAATCGATAGACGAGTTTGCCGAAACGCATGTCGATCAAGAAAACCAAAATGATCCTGTTTGGATCATGCAAGAAGGGGAAGACCCCCAAGAATTCCACGATAAAATCGCCAATCATCGAATGCTTGTTCTAAAAAATAACCAAATCCCCAAGGGCTTGATTCCCTTGGAAAGGTTATTTAATCAAGACGATATCCCTTTAAGATCCACCTTACAACCTCAACCTGAAGAGGTTGAGGACTGTGACATAGGTACCAAACAAAACCCTCGATTGGTGAAACTATCCAAATACCTGTCACCAGAAAAAAAAAAAAGTAAATACGTTGAGTTGCTTAGAAAATATAAAGATGTTTTCACTTGGTCTTATGATGAATTGAGAACTTATGATACTTCTATAATCAAACATAAAATTCCTTTGAAACCTGGTGTCAAGCCTTTTAAACAAAAACTTAGACAGATAAACCCTATTCTGCTACCAGTAATAGAAAAAGAGGTCAAAAAACTCTTAGATGCCAAAATCATCATCCCACTAAGATATTTCGAGTGGGTAGCTAATCTAGTCCCGGTAAGAAAGAAAAATGGTGAAATCAGACTGTGTGTCGATTCTAGAAACCTGAACCGATCATCACTCAAAGACAATTATCCATTGCCTAAGATGGACCACGTCTTAGAGAAAGTTGTTGGAGCTAACATAATGTCAATGATTGATGGTTTTTCAGGTTACAATCAAATCGTAGTACACCAAGATGATAAGGAAAAAACAACTTTCACTACCCCTTAGGGCACCTTCATGTATGATAAAATGCCTTTCGACTTGATGAATGCAGGGGAAACCTTCCAGCGAGCCATGGACATCGCCTTTGTGGGTGAGAGAGATAAATTCGTTGTTATCTATCTCGATGATCTGACTATTTTTTCAAAATCTGATGTAGAACATTTAGTACACCTGAAGCAAACCTTTGAGAAATGTCGTAAATTTGGTTTGTCCCTCAATCCCCAAAAAATCTCATTTCGCTATGCAAGAAGGTAAGCTATTAGGTCATCTATTGTCTAAAGACGGGATCAAAATCGATCCCAAAAGAATTGAAGCAATAGATACCATAAATATCCTTAGGAATGTAAAAGAAATTCAATCTTTCTTAGGAAAAATAAATTTCTTGAGAAGATTCATCCCTAACGTCACCGAAATTGTGAAATTGATCACAGATATGTTAAAAAAGAACAGTGAAACGAAGTGGACAAGCGAAGTGAAATCATCCTTTCAATGAATCAAGAAAGTTATCAGCGAAGCACAAGTCTTGGCAAGTCCTGATTACAAAAAATAATTTCTGATTTTTTCCTTTGCTTCCGAACACACTATTGCAGCTATATTGTTACAGAAAAACGAAGAAGGATTTGAACAACCCATTTCTTTTTTCAGTAAAAGTATGAGAGATGCGGAGTTGAAATACAATATACTAGAAAAACAAGCTTACACAATGGTAAAGGCTCTCAAGGCCTTCAGAACATATGCATTACATTCGAAGATCATAGCCTATGTTCCTACAAGCTCTGTCAAAGACACACTGGTTCAGCCGGATAGTGATGGAAGAAGAGGTAGATGGCTAGCCAAGATTCAGGAGTTCAATCTTGAAGTCAAACCAACAAAACTCATTAAAGGCCAAGGTTTGGCTAAGCTATTAGCCGAATCCAACTTGCAGGCACTTGGAATCAATCAGGTGCAAGAAGATGAGGATTTTCTAGAGATAAATGAACTCGACTTCGCTACACCTATGGTTGCCATAGAAGACAGGTTTTCTTCTTTAGTCTGGTACCGTGATATTGTTTCTTACCTATTGACTCTTCAATGTCGCAGTGAACTAACCCCATCTAAAGCCAGGACACTGAAGCTACATGCTATAAAATATTGTATTGTAGACGGAAAATTATATTGGAAGGATCCCCTAGGTTTCCTGTTGAGCTGTTTAGTCAAGACCAAAACTGAAAAGGTTATAGATGAGTTCCATGAGGGAGTGTGTTGAGGACACCACGCTTGGCAAGCCACGACTTATAAAATCTTAAGAGCTGGATATTACTCGCCCAAACTTTTCACAGATGTAAACACGAAAGTCCGAACTTGTGTTCCCTGTCAGTTGTTTACAGGTAAACAGAAAGTCCCAACTTTACCTCTAATTCCAGTTAAAACCGAAGCCCCTTTTTAGTAGTGGGGTCTTGATTTTATCAGAGAGATTCACCCACATTCCAGTGCTCAGCACAGGTGGATTCTAACCATAACGGACTATTTTACTAAGTGGGTGGAAGATATTCCCATGAGAAATGCAACTGACGCAGTTGTAATCAATTTTCTAGAGGAAAATATTTTATCCAGATTCGGTTGTCCCTGAAAGATAGTCACCGACAATGCACAAGCGTTTAAATTGATGGCTATGATAAAATTTTGCCAAAAAATCAGCATCATATTAGGCCACTCCACAACTTATTATCCGTAGGGCAACGGTTTAGCTGATTCATCTAACAAAAGTCTGACAACTGTGATAAAAAAAAAATATTGACTGACAACAAGAAGACGTGGCATATCCATTTGAAATACGCTCTATGGGCCAACAGGATAAGTACCAAAAGGGAAATTGGAATGTCCCCTTTTCAGATGGTTTATGGCACCGATTTTATTTTACCAATCAATCTTGCTTTGCCAGTAATGAAAATTTGGCAAGATTCAAATGAAGAACCTAACAACATTACCAAGAGAGAAAAGCAGTTGGTCGAAGTTCAGCAAAATACAACTGAAGTAAACGAAAAGTTGCAGAGATATCAGGATAAGATGAAGGATTTGTTTGATCAAAAGGCTAAGGATAGAGATTTCCTCCCTCGAGATCTGGTACTAAAATGGGAATCCAGAAGACAATACATGGGCAAACATGGCAAGTTCGATTCGATTTGGTCTGGCCCTTATAGAGTCTCGGCCTCAAAAGGAGGAAATTCCTTTTCATTAGAAAATCTCAATGGAGACATTCTGAGCGCCCCTGTGAATGGGTGATACGTTAAACACTACATGCAGTAATATGTTTTCGATTTTTCATTGTACATACCGGTTTATTTTCACATTTCCCTTATAGTTACGTTGCTTTCGGTAAAAAAAAAAAAAAAACAATTAAATTTCAGAAAATGCAAATACAAAATAACTCAAATCTAGTAGTTCACAAAAATTGGTATGAGTGTCTGACAATTATCGGGTCATTTTATTTACAGGAACAACGTCATGGACTCAAGAGATCAACTATACTACAGGAGTAATCTGCATGGACAATCATGATAAATACTTACCAAAAAGGTAATAAGTAAATAGTCCTCTGGCTGTAAATACCGCGAACTACTAAGGTATGAACTCTGACCTGGAAACCTGAGTTAAAAAATGTCCTAAGAGGTACAAATGAACGAGACACAAATTTCGAAGTTCGCAAAAAAAAATAAAATTAAATTAAAAATTTATACTCGTTAGCACTCCTAAGTAGTCCGAGATTCTCTCAACTTTTCCCTTCGATCATTATCAAGCTTACTCTTCACCCAACCCTGACTTTTTCCCTTTAGTCTCTAAATATAATAAAAAAAAGGGGGGGACAAGGTCTCATCTTAATTTCAGAAACGTCGAGACTAACTTTCGAAGTGAGGATAGGTAAAATTCTATGTTTCTCCTAAACTTTGGTTGAACCAGAAGTCTGTCTGGGCTAATCCTAACCTTTTTAGTCGCTCTAGAAGAAATAAAATGATCGTTTTCGCTCAAGGGAAGTTCAAAAAAAAAATAAAAATTTAATAAGTTTTCTCCAAGATTCTCCATAAAGTTAAAGTGTATGAGGGCCAAAAGGAGATTAATCCAGAGCTATTTAAATAAGTTGACAGACCCTTGCTGTAAAAAAATTTAAAGCAGTATATTTTCCCTGAGTATGTTACATACTTATTGATTTCCCCCACTTCATAAAAAACGTGTATATAAAGAGATGGTGAAAGGAAATTCGTTATCGATTGCCCCCATCTAATCTAAAGAGATGATGAAAAGAAATTCATGATATGATTGCCCTCATCTCAGCATTTAAATGCTAAAAATAACGAAGTGGTGAAAGAAAATTCAATGTGGAAAATCTGATAACTTCATTGGGGTACTGAATAGGCCCGCTGGTAGTGAAGCAATGTCTACATACTAGACAAGGTTGTTATACACGAATTGCAAGATTCTCTGGTAATTTTCTCCTTTTTTCCAGACTACACTCTAAGATTATGGGATTCCAGATTACACTCTAAGAGTCTCTTGATGCAAATACGATCAAATAAAAACTGGTAGAACGACTAATCTTGCTTTGATTATCTTGCACAAGTCCGAGGTCGGTTTTAGAAAGGGAAATCTATGTGAGCCTATCTCGAGATTGTCAAACGTTTTGATCTTGAAAGTTTTCTGAAGTTAAGGTTGGAATATTTTTACTCCTAGTAGGGTTTTCACAACTATGTCTCACAGACTAGAATAACTGACCCCATTTAGCCAATAAAAGGCACTAAGTCCGCCCATTCTCCTCGTTCCACAAGGAGACGAGGTCCCCAATTGGAGCCTATGTTGAAACCAGGTCTTAAAGTTTTTATCTCTAAGACTAAAACTTTTCTTTTCCGGGATTCGACTTTTCATAAGGTATAATCCTCGCTATCAGTCCCAAAAAGCCCAGTAACGAAATCCTGAAATGATTTTTTTTTTTAATAATAAAAGACAGAAAGCTCAAATGTTTGTAAAGTCTAGACGCACATTTTGTAAAGTACTTTTACTCACAATAAATTAAAACCCTAAAGGAGTTAATTAACCATCTTTTAACCTTTCGAGATTCGGGTTTACTCATAACAACGCGTTTTCAATACATTTTAAATCGCAAAATCCCGATTCCCGATTTTTCGAAAGAAATGGAAGTCAGTCTTGATCCTGATTAATTAAGGAACCAATCCCATCGCAATTTTAGGATTCGAGGTTTAGTGGTGACATACCTCATGTAAGCGAGATCCCCGAAACCCCGAAACATGAAGTCCCAACTCAATACCGAAGTTAAGGCCTAAAACTAATCCCATCACGATTTCAGGATTCAGGGTTTAGTGGCAACATACCTCATGTAAGCGCAATTCCTGAAACCCTGAAACGTGAAGTCCCGACTCAATACCATTGTTTAAAAAGAGCTAACTTCGTTTTAAAAATACGTTTAATGGTAATTAAACTTCTTAGGTATTTTGTTTTTCGGTTTCCGTCAAATGAGATCTTTTGAATTTTGATTTTAGAATTGTCGAAATACGACCACATTAATAATGGATAGATGGTGATTTCTGTGACACAAATGCATATCTCAGAAATATTCTCTGCATTAAAGATATTAAATTATTGGCAGCTGCATCAGTACTTTCACCATAAAGTGAGTTAAAAGAAAATTAAAGGTCTGTGTTTTGAAACTTATTCTCGCTCTTTCTATCAGGAGTAATTCGCACCCAACCAAGCTTACACACCTCTCTTTCATGACAGGTTTTCATTTCAATACGAAAGACATGGCACCAAAGAAGGGATCCAGGAAGAGTGAAGATACAACTGAGATTTCCAGCTGAGAGGGAGATGTCATATCCGACACCACGACACATGCTATTGACTCGATCAAATCATGGAGAGAAATCTATGAAAATATGGATTACGAGATAAAAAATTCCATTAACGATTCCGAGAATCACCTTCGAGACATAGCATAATTAGAACTTCACAAGATTGCAACATGCCCATGGCTCATGGCATACAACGACATGATCAATTGGGCTTTAGAGAAGGTTGATATTCTAACAAGAAGCATTTTAAATGACCAAGGGGCTATCATCGACTCATTCAGACCTGAACATATCCAGGTTATGTACAAACTCTCACCCAATCCTAAATTCATTTACAATGCCGAATTTATAGCTGAATTTAAGAGAAAGGAATGCACTGAGGCAGACCAAACTTACCCTGATTTAATCAACGACTGGTGGAGATGTCCATCAAAATTTAGGGCAGATACCCACGGAATTTATGCCACAGCTTCATTGAACGAGTACATGGTTTATGTAGCCATGATTAAGTGCAAACTCTTCGGCAAAAAGAATTTATGTCATTTCCCCGCAGAATGGGTGCCCTTTTTAGAGGAATCATCAGAAGGATTTAGTTTCAACTGGGACAAGATTTTATCCGATAACATAGCCAAAGAGGTTTCAGATTACAAAGTTGCAAGATCCCGAGGTCAACCAGTGGCCTTTTATATGTTGGCATATATCATGGACGCAATTTGTTTTATGACTCCATTTCCCCTGATGAAATGGAGTTGGAACATAACATGCCTCGAACCCATTCACGACTACCACTCTGAGCTGTGGGAAGAAAACGCAAAAAATTCGTTGTACGAAATTTGTCATTTCGTGGTAATACCAATGCATAAAATTTTTTTCGACTGTGACCCTCCTCGCATCTCTGAAACGGTTTCAAAAAATCTCAAGCCAATAGTAGACTGGTTCATTGAAGAAATTTTCTCATACATCAGGGTTTATGGGTGCTCAATTCCCCCTCATGCGCTTCCAAAATTCCTCCCGGATAGACTGGTGTGTAGGGAAGTGGCACACCAAATAGTGAAAGGTGGTATCGGAATAGAGCTAAAGGCAACTCAAAAGAAGTCCTGGTCAATCTTCCTTGTACACATCGGGAAATTTTCATTACAAAATTGGGGTCATTCCAAGGTGGAAGAAGAAGCACTTGAAGAAGTAAAATTGTTAAATATTCAGTACAAAAGGCATGACCCTTATCAAATGGTGAACAAACACTTGATACACTGCAATATGAAAGCATATGAACATGAGGAGTCCCCTTGGGATGACATGTTCAAGGGGACTAAAACTTATAAAGAGATGTTGGAACGAGTATAGACACTGTCGTCCGACCTGCAAACTAGCTTTCGAACCTTTCAAAAACATAGACGGAGTGGTCTACCCCAAGTACTGCAAGGAGAAGAAATCATCCTCTCTCATGAGCAAGAAATTTCCCCCCCAGTCTTCGAACAGGAAGCACAGAAGAAGGGTAATCCCGAAAAAATCCCACAGGATACCGAAAGGCCCCCACCAATCAAAGATAACTTACAGACAAAAAAGGAAGAGACTGAAGTAGAGAAAAGGTCTGGGAGACCACCCAAGTCCAGTAAGCCTAAGGCAATAGGAGGGAAAGGATCTACAGAGCTAGGAAGTCCTATAGCTTCCTTAACCCCCTTACAGTCTGCTTTTGGATTCCCACATACAGGAGCTCTATTTGTTGACGACCTCACCTCTATCCCCATAGATGAGATTCCTCCTTCTGATTAATTTTTTCAGCAGAAAAAGGAAAGCCGATCTGAAACAAGAGATGCACAAGAAGGAGGGGAATATGGTTAAAAAGCATAAAGTCCTGATAGATGGACATAATTTAGAGGAGGAGGATTTCACTACAGAGATAGCAGGTTCCATGGGAGCCATGGCAACATCAAACTTTTTTACCGTGGGAAACATGAGAACAAGGATAAACAAGAGTGATAACATGATATCTCAATTACAAGATCAACTAAAGAATGCTGAGGAGAAAATCAGAGAAGAGGTGAGTAAAATCTTGGAGCAAACCAGGGCTGCCGAAAGGCTAGAAATTCAATCACTCAAAACAAGCCTGGACGAAATGAACCAGAAGATACAAGCAAGTCAGGTACAGGTTGCTCAGCAAAAGGAGCATGCAGAACAGTTACAATCTAGGTTAAATTCGATGGAAGGTCAGATCATAGATCAAAAATCTTTCCAGGCCCAGTCACTGGAAGTGCATTCAAAAATAGAAGTTGAACAACATAAATTGATTTCCAAGATAGAGATTATTCAGAGTTACTTCCAAGAAGCAGATAATGCCTTTGATAATATTATCGTGAAGGAAAAAGAAGCCAAAGAAACAAGGGTTACTCTTCAAAAGGAAATCATATATTCAGCAAATGAAGAGACATCCAAAGCTACGAAAATATCATTCAAAGAGAAGATCGGAGGCGACATCATGCTCAAGCTATGGGAAACCAACATAACTGAAAACAAAAGAATAGTCAAGGAAATCAGAGATGACTGCGAAGAATTTTTTGATCTTTTAGACAAAAGATCGTTGAACATTGGAAAAGACAATTGTACAGGACTCCTAGGACAGATAAATATCGTAAGACATCAATTAAATTTTAGAGAAAATTTGAGTGAAATTCAAACAAAAATTTCAAGGCTAAGAGAAATGGATGTCACCCTAATAGACATGTTGTTAGTTGAGCCCAACTTAAAATTGCAGTCGATAAAGTTTGCAGATAAAGGAGTTGAAGACTGTCTTTCCAAGATACAGAGAAAGGTTTATCTGTTCGAAGCAAAAGACCTTCCAGAACCCCCCAGAAATTTTACACAGCTCCTGGAGAGATGCATTGAATGTATTGGATCAAAAGAAGGAGAGCCATCAACAAAATAAAAGTATCATTTGGAAGATCTTTACTTCCAAGAAAACATAAAAATGGAGAAGATCATGCAAACGGTTTCTGATCTATTTTTAACAAATAGTTAGTCACTAGGAATTAGGAAATTACCAACCGTCTTAAGATTGGTAGTTTTGTATAAATAGAATTTTTCAAGACTAAGAGAAGGCTTTTTTCTGGAGGGGATTGTAAAGTGAAAATTTCATTTTTCCAAAATTAATACAATATAGATTGAAGATTCCAGATCTTTTCAAGCTTGAGTTATGTGTTTCTCTGTCATTTCATCTTTTATTTCATATCTTCGTTAAATGCTTTCATGATGTAACTTTTATTGTGTTGATTGAACATTCAGATTATCTAACCATTTGCAGTTTTTCCTCTGTATCAGCTGTCAGCGGATATAAGACCTATGAACATTTTAGAACTCTGAAATTATATACTTCTTCGAAGATATCATCCTTCTTTCTTCTATTAGCATAAAATGAGATTCCTCTTAAATTGATGCCTCATTTTTGTTATACAACTACATATTTCCTTTTCTTTCTTCATTCCATGCATTGTCTCTTTTAAATTTGACTCAGATACTAGAAACGACCTTCATTTATGTTATACTATTGATCCTTAATTTAGAATTTTTGTTCTTATTAATTCAAACCAGAAATCTGTGACCCTTGAAAAAAAAATTGACTTATAAAAAGGAAACCCTTTGCTTCCATGACTGTTCCAGTTACCAGACAGCCTAATATAGAACCCGGTCTATCAAATCATATGAGCATTGTGTTAAACCTATTCAATACCATCTTACAAACAACAAATACATGGGTAGAACTTGAACGTTCATGGGCTATAATTGAAAGGGACATTAGCATCCAAGAACAATGGGAAGCTAGACAGAGACAGTTAAGGAACCAACCGTGATCTCGCTTTCCATTAAACTAGTCTTTTTACCCATCAACTATCTCTACCTCTTTGGATGCCTTGACGGTATACTTTAGAGCCTTAAATTATAAACTCAGGAACAACATAGGGTATGGAATTTATTGGGCCAATCTCGCCACCTTCTAGCACAAGTCATATATTTATCTTGACTACTACTGACTACTTTACGAAGTGGGATGAAGTAGTTTCCCTTATGATCGCTACGAAGAAACAAGTGGTTGAATTTATCAAGATTAACATTCCATCACACTTCAAAACCCCTACTGAGATATTGATTGATAATGGACCAACTTTCATGTCTGACGTCATGCTTCACCTTGGTGTCACTTATGGCATCCAAATTTTCCAATCTGAATCAACAAATAAAAAATTGATTTGGATCCTTAAGAGAATAGTCAAAGACAACAAGCATGCTTGGCATGCAAAACTAAACTTTGCTTTATAGGCTGACCAAACAACACCCAAGAAAGCTATGAGCCAAAGTCCTTACACTATGGTGTATGGAACCCATTATGTTCTTCCTATTCACTTGAAAATTCCATCCTTTAGGTTAACTATTGTCAATGCAGAAGATGATTCCCATCCCTTACAAGATCATTTAGATGCCCTGATCAAACTAGAGGAGGTTAGAAAATATGCAATCCAACACCTCAAAAAGAAGCAAGACATTGTCAAACATTCATTCGATAAAAGAGCCACGATGGTAAATTACAAAGGAGGGGATGATGTCCTACTGTGGGACACATTAAGCACATGATGCCCCATCCAAAAGCCAACAGTTTGATTCTTTATGGTTGGGTCCTTACACAATCTATGAGGTTTTAGGGACCAATGATTTCAAATTAAAAACCTTGGATGGCGAACCATTCTAATTCTCAGTGAATGGTCATCGCATAAAGTTCTTTTATGCCTAAGAAGCCTCATATTTCTATACAAATGCCACAACAATTTTATTTATGCTTGTATTTAACTTCCTTTGTTTCATTTGTTTTAAGATTTTTGCTTGTTTCATTTGTTTTAAGATTTTTGCTTGTTTCATTTTAGTTTTGAGTGTAGGCCCTTATCATTTTTTTACTGATTTTGTCCTTTTTCATTTTAATATTGTATTTTTCCCACTTATTCTTGATTTTGGTTTGTTTGATTTTAGTGAGAAAACTAGATTCCTTGTCACCTTATGGCTAATTGAAAATAATATCATCCTAGGAGTCATTTTAGCATGATTTTCCCAAAATAAAATTGTTACTTGGTATCACCATAAATAGGATTAAGCTCAACTTTTATTAAGTTATATTCAGTGGGGAAATTCTAAGAGAGTTAGTATAACATTGCTTGGTGAAGATGAAACCTGATGGCATGGTGGCTAACATAGCCATGTGATTGCAACTGCTCTTTTCCTAAAAAACTTGTGATGTGCCATTTCCCAAGCAACGTTCTTTTTCCTACGGAGTACAATCATTTGAGAGTTTTGAGATAATTCAACATGGTTTGCAAAAAAAATTCATATTTCTTTATTCCCTTGAATGATTTGTTTTCTTGCTAGTTCCTTCTCTTGTGGGTCACTGATTGCAAAAGATCCTCGCTTTCTTGTTTTTGTTTCTAGAATTGAAGGAATGCATGAAACTTTGTGTTGATCCAAGGTTCATCTTAAGCATCTATTCTCACATTTAAGCCATAATCTGGGTGAGCGACCTGCGTCACTTGGGTGACATTACTCAACAAAACCCGAATCATTATTCCTTTTCTTCTATCCTTTGTGAATATTACTGAAAATTCTTTTGTATACTTCTATTGCACAACTTTCATTCTTCGTTTTATCCCTAATGTGAAAAATAGTCCTCATAATACATTTGAATCCCCCCCCTGCACCCACCTTAATTAATTAAAAAAGTATAACTTTTACAGAGTATTGTCGCCTATTATGCGGGTGATCCCATTAGACTTCGACATGCCTCGGAAGGAATTTCCCCTCTGACACCAAGAATGTTGACCCAAAAATCTGCTTTGGGTTCAAAATGATGTTTAGAATTTTCATATCTTCCTGATCTAGCACGAGGGTTTCTCTTTGCATCCTATTAAGCTCTAGTTCCATTCAAAGATAGTCGTAGGAATCATAGTTACTACGACCCTTTCATTCAAACACATAGTGAATTTTCAGGCATTAAAGAGTATTAGGTATCAATTTTGAGTCACTTGGTCTTAGTTCAAATTAGTTACAGAGTTCATATTTCAGTTCGGTCAATTCCTTAATTATCAATCAGAGGGTATGTAGGAATAAATGGATTTAAAATTCATAGTGATACATAGCCTACTATCACCTATTGTATATTTTCTTAACAATCATCAATATCATTATGTCCAAAAACATATTGGCGGCATCCAAGCGAGCTCTATCTCGCCTTGTTTGACTTGTTTCATAACCCTAATATTTTCCCCTAAGGGAGGAAATACAAAGATTATTTTTTAGTTCTGAAACCTTCCCATATCATAATTACCTATGTCAAGGCTACTGAGTTTAGATTTCATGAGATAAAGACTTCGTTTGTAAAATTGTCAACGTTGGCCCCTTTTGTTGGTCACTAGGTGGGTCCCAAATGAACATGATCTTTCACAGAAAATAAAATGAAATATGTTAATTTTGTAAAAAATACAATGGTTTCACTTTATAGGGTCCAATATAATATTTCCAATGAGCTATCATTTTCTTGATTCTCAGTTTGTATGACCAGACTACAAAGGGCGCGAATTGCATGTCTCCTAAATGGTCAAAATTCATGACTATGATTTCCTTATCAATTTCAATTATGATATATAAATAAAAAGGAAAACAATTCCTAGAGGTGATGTAGGGAACTATGATACCTTTCCAATAGTATATCATATGCTTTGTTTTTACCTCGGTTGTTGAGAACGAGCTTTCACAATTTCAGGACTAGTTTGAGAGGTCAGTTTGGTGATAGTGATTTAGGGTTTAAAAATTGTTACTTATAGGCTCATAATCGTAAATTAAAAGTTCCCATGTTGTATTAGACTCGGAAACCTTTCTAACAATGTCTCATTTGCCTCATTTTGACATCATATGACCCAGTTAAAGTTGTCAAAAATCTATGCATTGTTTGAGGTTGGATGGTCTAACCAGTTTGCATGACAAATGTTTAGGTCTGTCCAAGTAGTACTTAATAGCCTCATATCAGGGTTCATTCCCACGTCATCATAGTAATCGTCAATACCTTTTCGATGATACTTCATTTTCCTAGATTGGATATTGTATGACAATGTGGCATCTTTTGCAAGTTTGGGAATTTTGTGGGCTCCACTAGAAAATTAGGGTTTTAGGGAGCAAATCTTCCTGGCCAAAATTGAGGTCCTAAATGGAACAAGATCAAATGTCTGATTGCATATTCTTCACAGATCCGTAGATACCTTTCCCCAGTTTGGTGAAAGTGGTTTAGGGTTTAAAAAATGATGCTTATAGGCTCAAAATCAGAAAATAAAATATCCCATGTTGTATTAGACTTGGAAACCTTTCCAATGGTGCCTCATTTGCCTCATTTTGACATCATATGACCCACTTAATGTTGTCGCAAATATATGCAATGTTTGAGGCTGGATGGTCTAACTAGCTTGCATGACAGATGTTTAGGTTAGTATAGGTAGTACTTAATAGCCTCATATCAGGGTTCATGCCCATGTCATCATAGTAATCATCGAGACATTTTCGATCATACTTTGTTTTCCTGGAAAATTAGGGTTTTAGGGATCCTATCTTCCAGGAAAAAATTGAGGGCCTAGATGGCACAAGATCATATTTTTGATTCCATATTCTTGACGCACCCATCAATGCCTTTCCAATGTTGTGCCCCATGCCACATTCTTACTCCATCTCACTTGACATCATTTTCGGCCTCTGTTAACAAAAGTCAAAG
>ML827023.1:35795-62329 GCA_009831015.1 Picea engelmannii
TCAAACATTGTTTTTATTAAAAAATCTATGAATTAAAATACAAACCCTTTATCATATGATCTTATTCTTATTCAAGTATGTTAGCATTCTGTTGATTTATGACATGTAAATTCAAAATAAGGCATATTGATAACAGGTTGACTAATCATATTGATAAAAAAATATGATATTTTTCCATTTAATTTTACTTTTTCGTCCTTACTTTTTCTATTATAGAAATTTTATTAAAATAATCAATATACTCGGATCTTAAGATTTCACAGGTAGATTGTTTTCTTACTTTAATATTATTCAGGTAACATAAACTATCACAACCTATATGAAAATGGAAATGATCTGTCTCCGTATTTATCTTAATCTTAAACATCATATTTAAAAAATTATACATGTATATACATATTAACTAAACATTAAAATATAGCAGAGAGTGTTCATGAAAACTGCATGCCTTTAAACATTAAAATATAGCAGAGACTGTCCATGAAAACTACAACATTCTTAATCTTAGACATCATATTTAAAAAATTATACATGTATATACATATTAACTAAACATTAAAATATAGCAGAGAGTGTTCATGAAAACTGCATGCCTTTAAACATTAAAATCTAGCAGAGACTGTCCATGAAATTTTGTAGCGATAAAATTTTGGCCGTAGGTGGCTAGCCCTGTGACCAAGCCGTGGGCATGCCCATGGCTTGGCCACAGGGCTGGCCACCCACGGCCCAGCCTTTAAACATCAAAATCTAGCAGAGACTATCCATGAAATTTTGTAGCGATAAAATTTTCGCCGTAGGTGGCCAGCCCTATGACCAAGCCGTGGGCACGCCCACGGCTTGGCCACCCACGGCCCAGCCTTTAAACATTAAAATATAGCAGATACTATCCATGAAAACTACAACATTGACAGGATAAGGTTTTTCCACACAGTCTAGTCGAATTAAAGCCACAAAAATGGTTTTTGGCACTATTTTGGGGCGACTGCGACTCTGGAGAATTCGGCCGTGGGTGGCCAGCCCTGTGACCGAGCCGTGGGTACGCCCATGGATTGTCCACAGGGTTGGCCACCCGTGGCCCCCTCACAGTCCAAAAATACAAAAATTTACATTTAAAACATATATTTTAAAACCTATATGAGATTAAATGTATAGAAACTTACCTGTTGTTTGGCGCATCCACGCTCGCAAACACAACGGCGACCCCTGCGCTCATGACCTCTCGATGACCCCTGCGCTCACGACCTCCCGGCGACCTCTGATGCACAACCTCCTCACACACTATCTCACGACAACGATAAAAAACGACAACAAATTTTCTAAAACGTTTCAATATTGATGTGTGGTTAATATATAAACAATCTTTCAGCCGAAAAATAGTTCAGCCGAACAATTGTTCGGCCGAAAAAGGATTTCCGGAAAGAAAATATCTGGCCGACCAAATTTGTACATGCAAATCGAGGGGGCGGTTATTGCACCATTCGATTTGACGTTTATTTTTTTGGCCGAAAAATAGTTTGTCCGAAAACAATATCTTTCGGCCGAAAAAGATTATTAGTTCGGCCTAAAAAATGTTTTTCGGAATTTTGGAGACTTGATTGTCACGAAAGTGTAACCCACCTCCATGATTTCACCCTATTGTATTGTGAGTGGTAATTCAATAGGAGGATGCCTCCTCAAAGACATAAGTGAGCAGGAGAGGATCTCTTCCATAATATAATCCATTGTATGGTGTTTCCCTACCTCAAGGGTTTTGATATAATAAAGTGGTGGTTTTCTATATTGTTCCATATATCTTGTGTGGTGATTGTATTCAAATATCTTTGGTACTATTGTGGTATTTTTTATTCAGGTCTTTGGTACTTAACAATAATGTAGTATACCTAGGGAGGTAATATGGGGTACCTAGGGAGGTACCCAATGGGATTTTGGTTATGTATTATTAGTGGAAGCCATTTAATATATGAGAATGTGGTCATTCAATGTAAGGTGGACTAGGTCCACTATATTAATAAATTCCCACTATGGTAGTTTGATGTAGTAAATGTGAGAAATATCTCTAGAAGGTTCCTAGGAGATAGATAGAGCTATATAAAGAAGTGTAAGCACTGTAATGAAACATAGTGAAGAATATTGTGAATGTATCAAACATTGTGAGGAGTGTTCCTTCCTTAAAGATTAATATATGGTGTTACCCCACCTCAAGGGTTTTCCATATTTCTTGTGTTTATTATTTGGTGAATGGTTTGGTTTATTGTTGTTGATATTAAGAGTCTATTTGAAGTTATATTTTCATATCTATTGGTTACTTAACAAGTGGTATCAAAGCAATTTCCTTGGCCAAAGAAGGGAATAATGTTTTGGCTCTTTATGCAGTTTTTTTCTAGGAAAACAAAGGGCGACAAACTTCAGCTTCAGATATGAAAATTTATGGGCAAAATTTGGCCAAAAAAATTGGATATTTGAATTCCTCTCGGAACAATACCCAATTTCAAAAAAACATTTAGTCGAAACATATTCTAGAAGGTGAAGTTATGAGCATTTTAAATTAGGCCATTTTCTGGGTTTTTCCGAAAAAAGCCACATGATTTGCATAGTAAGTTATTTTATAAACCCTAGTTTTTGTAGAAGATTTATCTATGAAAGATGTTTTTTACTGGAAAGGATGATATCCCTAGTATTGAAGAATATACACATTATCAAAATTCATCATGGAAATATCACTGGAGAATATGTCTACACTATGGTTTCCAAGAAGATGCTCGCATATGGTGGAACTCATTTAATTATAATGAGTTGACGAAACTTTTTGATGAAGCATATGTAAAATTAATTTTAGACAAGTGGTCTCATACAAAGTGTAAGGATGAAGAGAGAAGCAAGGGTTTATTTTCATGTGGAAACTCTATATTACAGGTTCATTGTTGTATTCATAAGGACAAGGTTATTTTTTCTATTAACCCTAGTTGCATGCATAATTTTATCAATGTTTAGTTGGTTAATCGACTGCAAGTTCCTGCAAATGATATTCAAAGCACACAAGTTGAGGGTGAAAATATGAAAATTTTTAAATATTTGAAGCTCAGTATGGATAAATATGTGTTGCATTTAGATTTTTATGCTATGGATATCAATGAAGTGGATATTGTTTTGGGATATACTTGGATAGAATCAGTGGGTAACATTAATATTAATGTGAAAAACAAGTTTGTGAAGTTGTGGTACAAGAAAAATAAAATCACATTGCAGGATGCGTCTCTTAATAAGAAAGATGGGCGCACGAAGGCCAGCAAAGGAGTTATTGTCGAGTCTAAAGTTGAATCAGGGGAAGAGTCTACATAAGGAGATTAAGGGAAACCACATGAAGGACACAATCAGGAAGCTAAGGAGGTCATTGACTCAAAGGCACAATGTGTTGCAGATTTGAAGAAAAATGAACAGATTCCTACAATTGTTGTATATCGCCATCCACATCATATAGAGAAACAACAATCATCCAGGAAAGGGTGTGGCAATCAATACATTTATGTACTAGTAGGGAACCAGAAAGGAAACCAATCAAGAGAAGGTGCATGGAAGACTCCTAGCACTACAGGAAGAGATCGGGCTATAGAAACAATCCCATGGCAACCCACACATGATGTAGAGGAAGATCAGGGTGGAAAGGTAGAAAATGGACATCATGTTAGACTTCTATTAGGATGGATGGATGGTTGTACTTGGTACCAGTTGGCTATATTTCTTAACTAGTCATATTGTAGGGTTTATTCTCATGTTTCGAGGACGAAACATGTGAAGGGGGATGGAATATAATATACCTAGGGAGGTAATATGGGGTACTTAGGGAGATACCCAATGGGAATGTTGTTATGTATTATTAGTGGAAGTCATTTAATATATGAGAATGTGGTCATTAAATGTAAGGTGGAATAGTTACACTATATTAATAAAGGTCCACTATGGTAGTTAGATGTAATAGATGTGAGAAATCTCTCTAGAAGGTTCCTAGGAGATAGATATAGCTATATAAAGAAGTGTAAGCAATGTAATGAAATATAGTGAAGATTATTGTGAATGTATCAAGCATTGTTTGAGGAGTGTTATCCTTCCTTAAGGATTAAGATATGGTGTTACCCTACCTCAAGGGTTTTCTCTATTTCTTGTGGTCAGTATTTGGTGAATGGTTTGGTTTATTGTTGTTGATATTAAGAGTCTATCTAAAGTTATATTTGCATATATATCAGGTACTTAACAAACATGATATGTTAACTTATGGAATATTACGCACAAAGGAAGACAACAAGACAACAATGTCACCTTCTATGTCTACTTTGACACAGTCAGGCACTGCCTAAATCATACACCATGCATCACCACCCATATTGTGGAGAACTATCAGGATATCACATGCTTCAAAGAATAGATGCACCACATGTATATTGGTTTGCAATGAGATACAATTTGACAAAGGAGGATGTATTCATTATTTCCAATGATTGGGACAAAGAATGGGAACTTCCAGTTGACAAAGAAGAGAACCCTAACGAGGAAGAGGAACAAGAAAATTAAGATGAAGAACCAGATGAGGCATGTTTATAGAAAGTTTTTAAACACTCCATGCATCTTTCTTTCATGGCCTTCCATTTCCCTCTGCAGACTCAAGTTAATCCATTTTGTTCACTCCAGAGCCAAAAATACAATTTTTTTTCCATATACATAGGCCATAGTTAGACAACTCACGTATAAGCAGGTTGCTCCATTACAACCCGCGTACATCGGGTTTTGTGTTCAAAAATTAAAAATATGTCAGGTTTCCATGCCATATCACGAGATCCATGATCCTTGATCTTTCATGTACTAGAAATTCTCTGACCCAACCCTTCAAATCCATTTGGAGGATATAAATTGAGCCATATACAAGCCTTGAACACACACATCATTGAGAGAAAAGACACTCTAGAGAAATTTCACTTCATATTGATTCTACATCCCTTTGTCCTTGAAATTCTGAACTTCTTGTGTTTATCCCCCAAGCTCTTCCTATCTTGAGAAGGAGAAACTCAATTTCTCCTACTACTTGTGAGCTTGCCATTGCGGAGGATTGAAGATGTGAAGGCCCAACTAGAGGGACTTAGTTTCTCGGTTCCGATATGTGTTGTTACAAAATTTTGTCACCTATGTACTCTTGTTTATTACATTAATAGAAATACTCTTTTCTCATCCAATTATATGTCCCAAATATTGACATTACTTTCCATGGGAATATTTGTTAAACATGTTAATGTATTATGCTAGTTTCTATTTTAACTTTCTATAGAATTTCTATATGATTGTATATCATGATTGTTGAGGACAAGTTGTAGGAATCAAGATTTTAGTTGTGAGCTCAAACGAGGTCTTCTTCAGACATCTAGACGAGGTAGGATCTTATCCTTATCTTCTTAGAATTTATATTTATCTAGCATACTTGAGTTTAGAGTTGATTTTTGGGTGTCATTCTTTCTGTTGTGGTTTACCCCTTTCCATAGAGAATTTCCTCATAACAGGCACATGGTAGTGAAAAAGGAAATGGCACAGGGGACACACTAGAGACAGTCCCAAATGTAGGGGAGAAAAGAAAATATAAAGGTAAGGGGCCAACACCATCTCTGTGTAAGAAGATGAAAGAACATAAACCACAAAATATATACACCTTGACCGATGATGATATTGATAGAATTGGCTACCAAGCGAGGGATGGAAGAGAGGAGGCAGTTCAACAAGTGTCATGACTATAGGAAGAACTGAAAAAAAAGGTGCAAGAGAACTTGACAACATTGCAGCAGCGGTTGGAGGTAGTGAGCGTCATGCTAGAGAGACGATATGTTGAATACCAACCAAGAAGGGCAGTTGGAGAAGCAAGGGACACTACTTCGTACCTACCATAGATCGCAGTAGGGTGCCAAATTCTGAATATCTCACCCAAATTAATTGAGTTTCGTATGTTGGAGATGAAGGAACAAGCACAAATACTAAGTCACTTGAAATTATTCTTGTCACAAATACCCATGGAATCCTTACAAGGATTGCAGGTAGGGGTGGCGTAGGAAATACAGTTCCGCACAGAAGAAATGACAAAGGAGTTAACCAAGCTAGCGACAGAGAAGGAAGACCTACAGAAGGTTCATACCGAGGCATTGCAAGAGAAGGATGAGGCTAAACAAAAGGTTGAGAGGGTACAACATGCCATCTAGAATATATATAAGGTGATTTATGATATACAAATGGTGATAGAAGCCACAATAGAGGAGGGTGAAATCATGAAGATGGGTGTCTATTTTGCTTGTTTTATGAGAAAAAAAAGCTATATTTTCATAAGTTCTTCAAATCCTTGTATACAAAAGTATTTTTTTATTTAGAATTTCACTTTACAGTAAAAACAAAAATTGTGAAGAATTTTGTTAGCTTTCAACTGACTATTTTTCCATTTTTTTTTTATTGAGATTTGATATGTCAATTTGACAATTGTTTAACAATATGTTACTTAAACATGAAAGGAATGATAATGAGTTATCCCCCCCCAACAATGTATCTATTATTAATTTTTTTTTTTAATAAACGAAATATACTGCAACAATCTATAGAGACTCTATTGAATTATGACTATAATATTGAATCTAACGGATGAATATTATAATTTCTAGAATTTTTTGAAGTTGACCAAGCTGAAAAAGTTGCAGATTTTAAACACATGTTCGCCCCCACCTTGTATATATCTTAATTTTTACTTAAAATTAAAATCTAAAAATACCCTTTTGAAAAGAACAGTTTAAGGATTCTGAATATAAATGTTTCTAAATTTTTCACAGTGTATTTTTAAAGATACATATATTTCATTTCACTGAATCATAATGTCAGCTGAAAATATTATGTAGTGATGTTTTAAAAAAATTAAATAAAATTAGATAAAATAATTAAAATGAAAACAAATTATATCCATTGAAAGTTGATTCAATTTTGCAAATGATGGTATCAACTTCGAAACTAAATTCTGAGTATTTGCAGGAGTCCGCAACCTCCAAAGTTTAGGTAAGCTAGAGGGAATTCTCAGGTTCCTGTAAACAGTCCCATTTGCTAGTTTTCGGCTGAAAGAATCTTTAGGCCGAAACTTGTAATTCTAACAGAATCCATTAAAAGCAAACAATTTCCTTTGTTTTCGGCCGAAAGGTGGGTGAGAGAATTCCGTCAGTTGGAAACAATGAAGAGACACATCATATTGTTTCACTTCGCACCAAATCTTATAAATATGCTTTTGGTCAAACACATTTAACACAATTCACTCGCTTGTTTCATGGTTTTCTATAACACCTAAACAAAGCTTTGAATCATCTTTTTTGCTTTTTTGAACAAGGTAATTGATGTTTTGAATGAAAAAAAAAGTTTATTTTTTAAGTCAAGTTTTTATTGGAATAACAATTTATATATTGAAAGCTAAATGTCGAACATTTTTTCAAGGTGAAGCCTTTGTTAAACATAAAATTATTGATATTATTTTTTAATAATTTTTGTGACAATGAAGTTTTTCTGGGACTATTATGAAATGTTATTTTTTTTAAAACTTTTACAGATAACTATACTCATGGGAAACAAAAGTTTGTGCAAGAGAAAATTTGATCGCACTCGAGATGAAACTCACCATAACGAACAAAGGAAAGAGAATTATTGGAGAAATAAATGAGAACATGCAAATATTGAAGAAATAAACGATGATGATGTAAATAAAGATTTTCAACAAGAAGAAGTCCAACCAAGTATGCATGCACATATTGTCTATATTAAAAGTATAGAATTCAAATTTAAAATATTGTTTAATATAATTTATTGTAATTATGATTTGATGTTTTTCAAAAAACATAAATAGATTTGTCTCATAATGTCGACGAGGATGTTGAAACCAACATTGAAGCATAAGTTGAATCACCTATAGGTATGTACATAAATTTAGATAATACAAGATGAACACTTGTATATAGTTTATTGAATTTATGTTCAGGTTTTGTTTTTTAATATAAACTTATATTGAAATATGCAGGAGAATATATCAACATTGATGATGAAATATTATAAAATGTTGATACTGACAAATTTGGGAAGAAAGAAGCTAAGAATTATAGATGATATCGAACTAAGAATATGTATAATACTTTTTGCAAAGATGAATCAGTAACAATACAAGCTCAACTTTGACTTTGTCTAATAAAGTCAAGAAATTTAAAAGAAGCTACATCATTATTGGGTATTCAAAAGTCGACAAAATATACAAAGGTGAAACATAATGTATTTGAAAATATAACTAGTGTATTAAAATCTTTTGGAAAATCTCGAAAAACATATGTCAGTGTTGTATGTAGAGTGATAAAAAAAACAATTGTTTCATCTAGAAATATAAAAGATCATTTGACACGACAGATGGAAAAAGCGATGGGAACGTCAAGAAAAACATCATACAAACATATAAAATTTATATTGTGAATAGATGTAAATGATGAGCTTGCTTGTTGGACAATGATTTCTAGACAACCCTACAAATATAGACTTGCATAAAATGTTAAAGAATCAACTTGTAATTGTTGGTTGACAGAATCTTGTGTTTCACCACATACAAGGGATGTGTTACGACAAATAATAGCATGAACACAATATGAAGAACATCCAAAACATATATTGTCAATGACACAAATAAAATTTTTCAATAAGTTCAAAGAAGAGCACAAAGAAGTTAAAATTTTCATCAATACATTTTTGCAACAAAAACCATGGTTTGTTAGACCCATCATTGTTCGTGACACTTGTTGTTGTCATTATCATGTGAAAATTGATTTATATTATGACACTTTTCTTGATTTTTGTAACGAACCTCCCGTTTCGTCACGACATCAAGCCTCACATAACAAGTGCATTTTTTTTTTTTGTGTGTGTGGGTGTAGGAAGGTAAACATGACATTATACTCAACAACGCAACACGAAGATGAACACCACGCAAGAAACTCATGCAAAAACAACATTAGGACCTAACAAGAATAAGAATGACTACCCGCCCGTCCCACCCTACAAAGGTTAGGACCTCCAGGACACATAAGAAACACTCAAGCCCAGGTTCCCATCAATTTTGACCATTTAAGGTCTTAGGGATGGCGACTGTTCTGAGGAACAAGGAGGTGTCTACATCCCGCCCGACACAAGCAGACCTAACCCCCTAAGCTAAGGAAAATTATAAATATAATAAACAACCCATCCAGTAATCAAGGCTAAATGGTCAATATCTACGATCCTTTTTAACAATGGTGACCATTCAATAAGGGAACCTATAATATACCATTAGTCATTAATGCTCCCTCTAAATTAATGTTAATTACAATCGATTTAGCATGTCTAAGTAATTGATGCTAGATCTATAGACGATAAATGCAATGCATCCTCAAATATAAATCAATTGGCCAATCTAGAATTTGTAATTTAGTCATTACTCACCAATCAAACTTTAATAATTATTACATTCCATTTGGGAAATTCTAAATAATCCCATTCTCAATTTACTAACCATTAATATTAAATAAAACATTGACCAACTATTGTAGATTGCTACTATTAAACACTGATGCACAATTACTCTCAACATGCCATCTAATTCTAACTAATCCACATCTCAATCTACTAGCCATTAACATTAAATGAAACATTAACTAGAACAATGTAGAATGCTACTATAAATCACTGATGCACAAATAAATTTCCACCTGTCATCTAATTCTAAATTAATTCAATTTAAAAGTGCCTCCTTGTCAACCTAATTACATAAAAAAAACTATCTTATATACCCTTTCCATCCAACCCTTAATTACTAACCAAAACCACTTTTGTTAACCCCAACACATGAAATGAATGAATTTAATATTTTGATTGAAAGGATCCCCAAAGAACTTTTATTTAAAACAAAACTAGAGGAAATTTGTAGTGAGGTCTTGACTCTAAGGGATGAAACTATTGTAGACCCTTTTATTTCGTTCTTCTCATTAAGAAAACTGAACCCAAAAGATACTTAGGGGTTACGTGGTCAATTGGAGGTCAAGGTCAAAAATAGCTCACGCTCTACTCCTCCGAGGTAAACATGACAAGTCTGGAGATCTCACGAACAGGATATCAATTATCCTGCTCTTGTCAATGCACATCGTGGTCACTAAATTCATTTAACCATCATTATTGTCGTTTAGTTGGAGGTTATTAAGTGCTTTGCCGTCAGTTGACTGTTCGCTGGAATTAACTCTGAACAGAAGGGTGTTGAGTAATTAATTTATGCTGTCGTTAAAAATTAGAAGGGCAAAGTTATTAAAAGCTATCTCTATCGTGCAATGTAAGATAAGGAAATTAATGTGAACCTGTAAATAGCTAGAAAAATATCGCAGATAAAGCTGATTTAGAATTTACTGGCGAAGAAGATGCTACAGTCTTCTTAAAGGTAAGGCCTAACTGTAGTGTGATAAAAATGCACAGGGTGCATGCGGTCCAAGGGCTATCAGTTAGCTATCGCTTCCCAGTCAACACTCAAGATCATGCTACCGACAGTCATGGAATTGCCATCCAGTAATCAATGTTGTTCAAAATTAAAAAGTAATTGGCTAAACGATCCGACAAAGTTAGACCATCAAGAAAAATGTCCAATCGATTGCCAACAAGCAATGTCACTGCAAAAAATTACAGTTAATCCCCAAAAATGGAATTCCATACTAGAATACTGCGTAAGGGTAAAACAATGACTAGTTATGGCATTCCACCACCCTTATCGCTATATCCTACCTTGTACATGTATAGCTCCATTCACAGCCTATCCACGATTATATATATATATCACCCATCCTTAAAATCAAAGGGCATTTCGCATCGATCCAACGAAACATTTAAATTATAAAATTAAGAGATAAGACATAATAATTAATTGGTTTATTTAAGACGTATCGTAGGACTCAATAACAGAGTGGGAAGAGTTTATTATCAAGGTGGGGAGGTAAATCACTGCAACACAGTAGCCAAAAAAAGTAGAAAACACACACTGTAAATCGGGAGGAATCACCCAAAAGAAAGGGCAACTTCTCAGTGGAAAAGGTGTGTGACTTCGCAGTCCAGTGGAAACAAATTCACCTTCAGGCCTGTTAATTTGACAAAGAACAATATCTAAAACTAAAGAGAATCATCGGCAATGGCTCACAGTCGCCGAGTTTAAACAGAAGTGAGGTGTTGCGTTTTATTATGAAACACCAGTTCCAGTCAACAAAATCTGAGTATTACCCACCCAAAATTTATTGGGTTTACCTCAAACAATTTGCACCTTAAAAACAAACAAAGGTTGATTGAACATAAGTGGTTATCTCAGTCATTAGAATAGTAACGAAATTGCAGCATAAGTAAAGGAACAATATCAATCGCCATCAACACAATAAAATGCAGAGGTAAGGTATCAAGCAGAGCCTAAGAAAATGCAGGGATTAATTGCATAAGACAATAAGCGGTTCATTGTCAGAAGAAGGACCACCTCAGAGGTAACAATGCAGCAAGGTGCAAGACCATCAATTAGCCAAGAAAAATCAGAAGGGGTAGACAGTGGACAGGTTTGTCCTTCGTCCATCATCCTCGCACAGAAAAGAAGGGCGTTGAGATCCATAGGTCTTTTAATGCTAAGGAGGCGACCGTAAATTAGGCTCTTGGTCGACTGCTCAGGCGAGGACTGGTGATCTAGGGCCATTCCATAATATCCTCGACCTTTGCTGGATCCACGGCGATGCCTTCGCCGGAGATGACATTCCCTAAGTAGTGAATCTTCGATTGATAAAATGAGCATTTGGACAACTTCCCATACAATTTTTTCTCTCGCAGACACTATAGTACCAAGCGCAAGTGCTCGTCATGCTCCTTCATCGTTCGAGAGTAGATCAAAGTATTGTCAATGAATACTTGGACGAACTTGTCCAAGTACTCGTAGAACACCCCGTTCATCAAACTCATAAATACCCCTTGGGCGTTTGTCAGTCCAAACGGTAAAATAGTAAACTCGTAATGTCCAAACCTCGTCTTAAAGGTGGTCTTAGGGACGTCATCCTCCTTGATTCGTGACTGGTGATACCCTGATCACAAATCGATCTTGGAGAACACCGTCGTGCCCTTCATTTGATCGAACAGATCGTCAATTCTCAGCAACGGATATTGATTCTTGATCGTGGCCTTGTTCAATTGACAGTAGTCAATGCAGAGCCTCCACGACCCATCCTTCTTTCGTATGAAAATAACAGGTGCACTTCATGGTGACACACTAGGACGTTTCAGTCCCAGGTCCAACAACTCCTTCAGCTTCATTTTCAACTCTTGTAACTCCGGGGTCGACATCTGATAAGGCGTTCTTGCTATCAGTTTAGTCCCCGGTTTCAGGTATATGGTAAAATCCAACTCTCTCTCCGGCGGCATCCCAGGTAACTCCTCTGGAAATATGTCCGCAAACTCTTTTACCATTGGAAGGTGTTCTAGAACTTCCGCTACTCCCTTCTCGTTTAACGCAAGGATCGCATAAATCTTGCACCCCTTGCGCATACTCTTCCATAGCTGTAAGGAAGAGATGAACCTCAGGGAAACTCCCTATTTCCATCCTACAATCACACGTCTCTATCCCTCGTCATAGACCAATCTCAACTATTTTGTCTTACTGTTGAGTATCGCCTCATGCGATTCCAACCAGTCCATACCAATCATGACATCATAAGATCCTAAGATTGTGACGTATAGGTTGGCCCTTGTGACGAACTCTCCCAGGTTAAGGACACAACGTGTAAATTTTCCTCCCACCTTCTGTTTGGCTCCCAAAGCCATCTCTACAAATCTAAACTCATCCTGTTCGACTGCCTTTACCTTAATCCTTTTTAGCACTGCACCAGAAATGAAACTCTTGGTAGCACCAGGATCTATCAAAATACTAAGGGTCTGGTCAGCGACGGTACTTGTCGTCTCGAGCACAATCCACTGATGCTCTGCCTGGTGATTATTCACCACTACATGAATCCAATGGGCCTTGCCCATATCTCCCACGGTCGTGGGTCTGGCTGATCCAGACTCTCTAGTCCTCTCCACAGGGCAGTCACGCTGGTAATGTGGCTCCCCACACATCTAACACCCCTTCTTCGGCCCAATAGTCCTGGTACCCGAAGTAGAAGATGATTTCCCACCGGCCTGGAATCCTGGTCTGTTCTGCTGAATAGGCCTAAACTGCTGCTGCTGCGGTCGACACTGCTACTGATGCTATGGTCCCCAATAAGGTGTCCGCTGCTGAGGCGTCGGTCGCCGGGGTGTAGTGAAAGTGGATCCCCTCTGGAAGCCACGATATCTTGGCATATGTCTGGCTGGTGTCTGATGCTGCTATGCTCCAGATAAAAAATGCCCGACTGGTCTCGCTGGAGTCCTGGTCTAACCCCCACCGATAAGCTCCTCCTCTGCTATGAGGGCCTTTTGGACGACATCATGCAAGGTTTGAGGCATCAAAATCCTGACCTTTGCACGTATGCTGCCGTTAAGGCCGAACACGAACCTGTTGACCTTAAGTTTCTCAGTGTTAAGGTGTGGAGCATACCAGAGCAGCTCCATAAAATGGGCCTTGTACTCAGGCACCATACGACCTCCCTGTCGTAAGGCGTTGAACTCATTGAGCCGACGCTCAATGAATTCCTTTGAAAGGTACCTCTCTCAGAATCGTTCCTCGAACAATTCCCATGACATGTCTTTGACGACCATGTTCAGCTGCGGTAGGAGCATCTTCCACCATAGAAGAGCGTTCCCCTTCAGTTGAAAGACCACCATGCGGACCCTCATGTTGGAGGTATAATCGCGAAGTGCGAAGCACATCACCATGCTCTCCAACCATGCCTCGGTGACTGTGTCGTCCGGGGCACCAAAGAACTCAAGAAATTTGACCTTCTTGAGTTCACGGTGAACACTACTAGTACTGACCGGAGCGCATAGTGGAACCTCAGCGGGTGCCGACGCCCTAGCCTCATCTTTGTCTAAATGGATGATCAATGCCTCGGACATGTGCTGAAAAGATCTCATCATTCCGACTACATCACCAACTGCTATCTGCTTCTGTCCGAGAACCTGCTCGTCTCCCTTGGGGTTAGATCCCACAGGCATGGATGCTACTGGAGGCGTCGCACCTCCTCCCCTAGCCCCCCGTCGTCTACCTCCGAGGTGCCCTCTAATCATGATTACCTGCACGCACACAAGTCAACTCGATCAAAAACAGTATAATCAATCATATCAACGAAAGTAGTAGCGATCCCAAGTCGCGGGTTGAACCCGCTCTGATACCATATGTAATGAACCTCCCGTTTCTTCATGACATCAAGCCTCACATAACAAGTGCAATTTTTTTTTTTTTGTGTGTGTGGGTGTAGGAAGGTAAACATGACATTATACTCAACAATGCAACACGACGACGAACATGATGACCTAACAAGAATAAGAATGACTACCCGCCCGTCCTACCCTGCAAAGGTTAGGACCTCCAGGACACATAAGCAACGCTCAAGCTTAGGTTCCCATCGATTTTGACCATTTAAGGTCTGAGGGCTGGCGACTGTTCTGAGGAACAAGGAGGTGTCTACATCCCGCCCGACACAAGCAGACCTAGCCCTCTAAGCTAAGAACAATTATAAATATAATAAATAGCCCATCCAATAATCAAGGCTAAATGGTCAATATCTACGATCCTTTTTAACAATGGTTACCATTCAATAAGGGCACCTATAATATACCATTAGTCATTAATGCTCCCTCTAAATTAATGTTAATTACAATCGATTTAGCATGTCTAAGTAACTGATGCTAGATCTATAGATGATAAATGCAATGCATCCTCAAATATAAATCAATTGGCCAATCTAGAATTTGCAATTTAGTCATTACTCACCAATCAAACTTTAATCATTATTACATTTCATTTGGGCAATTCTAAATAATCCCACTCTCAATCTACTAACCATTAATATTAAATAAAACATTGACCAACTATTGTAGATTGCTACTGTTAAACACTGATGCACAATTACTCTCATCATGTCATCTAATTCTAACTAACCCAAATCTCAATCTACTAGCCATTAACATTAAATGAAACATTAACTAGAACAATGTAGAATGCTACTATAAATCACTGATGCAAAAATAAATTTCCACCTGTCATCTAATTCTAAATTAATTCAATTTAAAAGTGCCTCCTTGTCAACCCAATTACATAAACAGAACTAGCTTATCAACCCTTTCCATCCAACCCTTAATTACTAACCAAAACCACTTTTGTTAACCCCAACACATGAAATGATTGAATTTAATATTTTAATTCAAAGGATCCCCAAAGCACTTTTATTTAAAACAAAAATAGAGGACATTTGTAGTGAGGTCTTGACTCTAAGGGATGGAACTATTGTAGACCCTTTTATTTCGTTCTTCTCATTAAGCAAACTGAACCCAAAAGATACTTAGGGGTTACGTGGTCAATTGGAGGTCAAGGTCAAAAATAGCTCACGCTCTACTCCTCTGAGGTAAACATGACAAGTCTGGAGATCTCATGAATAGGATATCAATTATCCTGCTCTTGTCAATGCACAACGTGGTCAGTAAATTCATTTAACCATCATTATTGTCATTTAGTTGGAGGTTATTAAGTGCTTTGCTGTCGGTTTACTGTTCGTTGGAATTAACGTTGAACATAAGGGTGTTGAGTAATTAATTTATGCTGTCGTTAAAAATCAGAAGGGCAGAGTTATTAAAAGGTATCTCTGTCGTGCAATGTAAGATAAGGAAATTAATGTGAACCTGTAAATAGCTGGAAAAATATCACAAATAAAGCCGATTTAGAATTTACTGGCGAAGAAGATGCTACAGTCTTCTTAAAGGTAAGGCCTAACTGTAGTGTGATAAAAATGCACAGGGTGCACGCAGTCCAAGGGCTATCAGTTAGCTATCGCTTCCAAGTCAACACTCAAGATCATGCTGCCGACAGTCATGGAATTTCCATCCTGTAATCAATGTCATTCAGAAGTAAAAAGTATCTGTCTATGCGATCCAACAAAGTTAGACCATCAAGAAAAATGTCCAATCGATTGCCAACAATCAATGTCACTACCAAAAATTACAGTTAATCCCCAAAAACGAAATTCCAGACTAGAATACTGCGTAAAGGTAAAACGCCAACTGGTTATGGCATTCCACCACCCTTATCACTATATCCTACCTTGTACATGTATAGCTTCGTTCACAGCTTATCCATGATTATATATATATATATATATATATATCACCCATCCTTAAAATCAAAGGGCATTTCACATCGATCCAACGAAACATTTAAATTATAAAATTAAGAGATAAGACATAATAATTAAATGGTTTATTTAAGACATATCGCAAGACTCAATAAGAGAGTGGGCATAGTTTAATATCAAGGCAGGGAGGTAAATCACTGCAATGTAGTCCCCAAAAAAAGTAGAAAACACGCGCTGTAAATAAGGAGGAATCACCCAAAAGAAAGGGCAGCTTCTCAATGGAAAAGGTGTGCAATTTCACAGTCCAGAGGTAGAAAATTCACCTTCAGGCCTATTGATTTGCAACGGGACAAAGCACAATATCTAACACTGAAGAGAATCACCGGCAAAGGCTCACAGTCACTGATTTTAAACAGAAGTGAGGTGCTGTGTTTGATTATCAAATCACTGGTTCCAGTCAACAAAATCTGAGTATTACCCACCCAAAAGTTACTGAGTTTACCTCAAACAGTTTTCACCTTAAAAAAAAAAAAAGGTTGAGTGAACAGAAGTGGTTATCTCAGTCATTAGAATAGTAATGAAATCATAGCATAAATAAAGGAACAATATCAATCGCCATCAACACAATAAAATGCAAAGGTAAGGTATCAAGCAGAGCCCAAGAAAATGCAGGGATTAATCATAGAAGACAATAAGAAGTTCGCTGTCAGAAGAAGGACCACCTCAGAGGTAACAACGCAGCAAGGCGCAAGACCATCAATTATCCAAGAACAATTAGAAGGGGTAGACGACAGACAGGTTCATCCTTCATCCATCATCCTCGCACAGAAAAGCAGGGCGTTGAGATCCATAGGTCTTTTAACGCTAAGGCGACGACCGTAGATCAAGATCTTGGCCGACTGCTCAGGTGATGACTGGTGAGCTAGGGATGAAGGCTAGACAATCTCAAGGTCACAATCAACACCATAGGGCGGTCATGACATGCGGGAAAACAAAGGCCAGGGTAGTCAACAACCATCTAGCTAAGCTAAGGAAGGTTCCAGTCACCAATTAAAAAAAAATCATTTTACTTTTCCCTTAATAAGCAGATCCTAGCATAAGTCCTAATACATTCTACCATACAAAAATGAAGATATCGTACCGTTGCCTGATCGCCACTCCGAATGACGTCCTGCGCGCTCCGTGTAGCTCTCGCTCGTTGAATGTCAAGACTTCACCGGTACCTCCCAGCCAATGCTAGGGGTACTCTTCTTCCCCCTTAGCCCACTGAGTCACAAAGGGGCCACACACACTATCCATAGGTTTCGTCTAGCTCCCAGCTCGCTTTGCAAGGTCAAGATACCACTCCTCTCCGAGCTGGGTATCCCAACTCCCACAAGTAAATCAATCAAGTCGATATTTCTGCAGCATAACGTTACACAAACAGAAGATGATCCTTCATCCTTCTCCTTCCTTCATTTTATAGAGTTTCGAACTTCCTTTCTTTCCTAAAATTTCATTTAATTAAAGTTTTAAAAATAAATTCCTAAAAATTCTTCTCTGTACAAGTGTCACCCATCCCTTTCATTCCTCCATTATTTAATTTCTTTAATTAATTAACTATCTTATTTCCCTCACCCACCTAGAGTTACTCCTAGAATCACTCCTAGGTGTCCCCAAGTTCCCTTACAAGTTTTAAAGGCTTTCCCTATTATGAAATTGCTAATTCAGTTTAAAATTAGAAAGCTCTTAAATGGCAGATTCTTTACTAAGTTGACTTTCCGCTTTTTCCCTTAGGTTCCCCTTTTTTTCCCTTTTTATGTTACCTCTTTTCCCTAGTTTCCTATTTTTTTTTTTTTTCCCTCTTTCCCCTTTTTACTTAGAACTAAAAAATGCAAGTGTGAAAATTAACCCTTTTTCCCTTTTCTCAATTTATTAATATTTCAAAATTATCCAAATAAAAAGAAAACCCATTAATTCCCCTTTTTACATTTATTACCACAGATTTTATTTTTATGAATAACTTAATTTCTTACTCCCTTCATGTCACAAGATTTAACAAAGGTCAAAAATTATTATTTAAGTTATTTTTATTTTATTATTATTATTATTATTTTTGAGAAGATAAGGTTCTACCACTAGCGTAATTTAGACTTAGGCCTTAAATTTTGTACAGGGCGACTTTTAATTAGGGAAATTGTTTTAAAATTACTTAACATGTTATTTGTCTTAGGGCCATCTAGGTTCATCCCTCTATCATCAACAACGTGATGTGCCCTTCAGGATGCACTAGGTGCTCCAAGGGTGCCACTCGCCTCATCTATTCCTTTGCACGACATGCCCTTTAGGATGCACTACGTGCTCCAAGGGTGCCACTCGCCTCTTCTATTCCTTTGCGTGATGTGCCCTTCAGGATGCATTACGTGCTCCAAGGGTGCCACTCACCTCTTGACTGATTTGGTAAACATCAATAACCCCTGGAGTCAAGACTCCGCCAGGTGAACTTGTGGGAAAGTAAGGGCTTCTAAGGAATAAGGCCCCCACCTTATTGTGCACCCCTTAGAATCATCGTGAGCGACTATCGCAGTCTACCCTCACGACATCGTGGGTCCTCTCGAACTAGGTAATCGTTAACCTACAGTTCGAGCCACGGCGGGAGTGCTAGTAGGCTGTGGCAAGGTTGCTATCCACACCTCTCCCTCACATCTCTGGTAGTCATGCGTGACCCCTTTACTCCATATGTGAGTCTAGTTGGCAAGCTATCGTTAGCCTGCATCATCAATGAATCATGTCAGAACATATCCACATCATATCATCTAGTCCGATGCACTAATATCACAGTAAAACAATCAAACCCCAATGGCACACTCCCTGACTCGTTCCGCAGGCCAAGGGTTCCATCAATGCCTCTACATCCTCGAGGTTCAAAACCCTGCACACTCAGTAAAATCGAGTCAATAACACCTGTCTATGTCAATGTAGTAAAACAACATGTCATCAACTCATAATGCCTCATAATCAAATCAAAATTTTTAATAGCATAATAATCCAGATCACTTGCGAGCAAGTGTCCTCAAAGAATAAGTTCACTCAATGCGCTAGAGCGGGATGTTGCAATTTTGGTAAAAATTTATGGCCAAGTTCACCTCCTCCTTCCACATTCTGTGTTTTTATATCTGAAATTCTATGTGAAGGAGAAGGTGATGAATTATTTTACCAAAACAAATGTGTTGGTGGAAAGAAATGTGATCGTTGCAGAAATCTAAGTTTGTTTCACTCAAAGTATCCTATTGATATGAATTATCAATGTTTTTCTAATAGAATAGTCAATTGGAAGATGTATGAATATATCAACAACACAGCTCCACATTCTTCAAATGTTATTTCCAAAAGGATTGATTCAAAAGTAGATAAAATTTGTGTGATAGATTTTTTGAAGAAGTTTGAGGAAGACATTTATAAATACATCAAGCACTCACCTAGAGCTCGATGGAAATACCTAGAATTCAAACAATCCCGTGAAGTGTTTCCACCAGGGACAATTTTTTCTGTAGTTGATTTTGCAGAGAATTACACATTCACTGCACAAAAAGAAATACATAGTCAATATTATCATTCCAATCAAGTCACTATATTTTTCCACGTTCTATATAGACATTCTTGATGGATTCTGGATAACATAGAAAACACCAATGACAATCGACATGTTATTAAAGAATATCACTTTTATATAAGTGATGACCGAGCACATGACACACATTATGTACAACATTGTTTTGATAAATTTTATGATTCATTGAAAGAATGAAGGATCAGATTTAATCAAAATTTGATATGGTCAAATGGGTGTGTGGGTCAGTTCAAATATTCACGATCGTTCTATTGGTTGTGTCATATTCATAAAAAATCAAACATTACACATTGTTGGATTTTTTTTGAGACTGGTCATGGAAAAGGAGAGCACGATAGTGCAGGGGCATGTGTAAAATGAGCACTTCGAAGGTATCAGATGAACCCTCATGTCGATCGATTTGAATCCGCTGATTAAGTTGTTGAATGGAGCATCGCCCATGTCAAGCAAGCCAGCGCGAACACGGGGAACAACTAGACAAGCCAACAAATTTCCTTTTGATTTGCACCTTGAAACTGTTGCGCAAACACATTAATGTGTTGATTTGATGAAGCGCACTTGTATATTGTAAATGGACTGTTGAGCGGATAGCTGACGTCCTTAGGTAGATGAGGCATTTAATATATTTAATGTAAGTAGATAGAAAATTTATTTCTAGATTTGATAGCTTTAGATCTCGAGAGGGAAACAGGATATAGGAACCCTCCTTTGTACATTGTAAGAAGAGAGGATTCATTGAAGTAGAAGAGAAGAGCATACAGAGAAGTGTATGAAGAACCTCCATGTACAGATATTGAATTAATAGAAGAAAGCTTTGATTCAATTCCATGGCTGTGTTATTCTCTGTGTATTCTTGATATTATGTTCATGAATGTTTGTTTCTTTTTATGCATTTGATTTTATATGCTGTGTATGTGATTTCATGGTTGAAATGAAGTCTGTGAGAGCAAGGAGTTAGTTTCAATTGTTTCTCTATCTTGAACCAGAGAATCCCTGCAAGGAGTGCAGTCGAATTGTCCGCAAGGAGTGCGTTGACAGAAGGGTTCAAGTAGAGGTAACTTTTGTTCTAAGTTCTCAGGAGTGTAGAATTGACACTAGATCCATGCAAGGCGTGCACAGAATGGAGGAAGACTCAGGGTTGCGATTCTGAGCAAAGGGACTGAAAGACTTTCTGCTGTAGGAGTGCGCAGAGTCGAGTGACTTCAACACTTAGGTGCGTTTGAAGATTTGTCGCAAGGAGTGCGCGCAAGAATTCTTCGTGAGGGATTTGAAGTCATAAAAGCTCAGAAGAGATAGGCCTTTGAAGTTGTCGAAGGGTAGCGGAGAGAAGTTGCGTAGACAGGTTGAGAAGCAGCGTCGTAAGGTTGGCAAGCAAGTCTCGTGGAGAGACACTTCTTGTTCGAGGATTGCGCAAGGAGAAACGGACGAACAAAATCCTCCGAGAAGATTTCGCGAAGTGTCGTGGATCATCAGATCTAGCGGGTGCAAGGAAGAGGCCATAGGTGATCATGGAAGACAGGTGGCGTAATCTATCGGAAGTTCGATGTCTCGGTTATCGGGAGTCAGCGAGGAAATTGTTTGAGCTCGCGAATAGCGAAGTCGCGAGGTAGTGATATTTCGGGTATCGGCACCTCGGGCTTTGCAAGTCGAGGAAGGAGTCGGTTGAGCTCGTGAGTGGCGAAGACGCGAGATAGAGAGATCGCGAGATCGGCATTTCGGCGCGTCGTGTATCGGCGGTTAGAACCATAAGTGTTGGCCGTCGCGAATCGCGAAGTCGCGATAGAGTGAAGTTCCGATTTGCGGAGGGAGAAGTCAGCGTTGACTGGCACATCGGGTCTCGGGGATTCGAGAACCCAGCTGATCAATAGAGAACTCGCGAAGCACGAAGTTTCGATCCTCCGATAAGTAAGTAAAGAGGATCGCGTGGAAAGAAATGTGGGTGTAGATCTTCCCATAGGAAGATAGAAGAGCATTTACGCTCTTCGGGCCGAGAGGAAAGAAGATCCTGGAAGAGGCGGTCGTGCTCCGAGGAGTGCGGTTGCGTCATACACCTATGGGAAAAATATGCACATATATTAAGTCATTTTTCAAAAACCATTTAAATCTTTCATCTTTGGGATGTATTAATATTACATATAGTCAAATGCTCTTTGAAATATGCCTTCGTCTCGATCTAAACATAAGTGAGATCATGCACATACATAGCTTATTTGTAAATCTACTTGAATGTTGGTTTTTGTGGTTAGTAAGGAATTTAGTTAAGATTTTGACAAAACCCTGGAAATAATGAATTCACTTCGTTGTATGAAGAAAACACAAATGCCCATACTAAGCCATTCTTGGACAAGAAGAGAAGGAATGCAATCAAAGAAAATTTAGAAACTTCCCCTTTTTTGATGTGGGATAGATTTTGTTCTCAAATAATCAAATGTTCAAGTTCAAAATGAGGTCTTCGTCATGATCTAAACATAAATAAGATTGAATGTACCATTTTAGACAACGATAAGCTTATATAAGGGTTCTATATATTTCAAAATAATTGATCAAAGCATTGAAAAGTTATACAGACACTAGTTTAGTAACCCTATGAATAAGAAAGACTAAACTAAAAATTTGAGAAAACACAAATTTGAAAAAGGTAAAAATTATAAGCATATTCAACAAAAATAAGCTTGAACACTTTTATAAAAAGGCCCAAAATAAACGCAAATTAAAACTCACTAATGTGCAATGAACATACATTTAATAATCATTATGAATAGACGCATCCTTCCCAGGTATGGATGCATCCTCCTCAATCCCAATATCCTGCACTCTCTTCTCCACATTTTGTTCAAGCACACTCTCAGGCACTCTCTTCTCCACATTGCCCTATATAACACATTTCAAATTTGAAAATTTGAAAATTAATTTTAAATGATTTTAACACATTAAATTGTAGTTTTAAATTTTGAAACATGTAATTCTTGTGATGTGCCAACCTGAATATCAATAAATTATACCCACCATACCCTAAGATTCAATAAATTAAATATTGTTTAAGACATTCTTCTTTTAAATTAATAATTTAAATGACATTGCAATTTTCATATATAACTAAATTTGTTTTCAACATGCAAGGATACATGTGAAATCCCACCCTCTTCAAACTCTCCCAATGAGAATTGGGACAAGCCTGGCTAAGTAGTAGGAGATGGAATAGGGATCTGTGAACAACAAAACTAAAAACTAAATCTAGGATTCAATGTATTCACATTTATACAAAATCATAAATGTCATGTTGTTGATCTTATTCAAAAGATTGGAGATTGGACAACTAAAGTAGTCATATGTGGATATTAGAAAACACATACTTGATTCAACCCATCCAAATTTAAACTTGTGGAATCAAGTCCCCTATTTACTGGATATTCATTTAACATATGTCCAAACTGTAATTAATGACAATAACAACTCAATTATTTCTATAGATACAATGATATGTATCTAGATCTAGAACTAGAAGTAAACTATCCTCAAATGCATAAAAGAATTAATAACTATAACACATACCAATCCGATGTTCGGTTCATCATTCTGAATGATCTCCTTCCAACCATTACGACAAAATTTTGCATACTCCTTAAGATCTTCTACTGACATGGTATCTAACTCCTCATTTGTTTTATAAACAAAAAAAGATCAAGAATTGGCTTCCTCTCTTTGACGGTTCAAACCAACATCAACACCATAAAAAATCGATTCCAATTTTTCCCCGATTGCATTCCTAGCATCTTTTCCAACCTATGATGAAGCTCGCAACTCTGAATGTGAGACAAATGCCCCTATTGGACGAGATACTAAAGGTTGTGGACGCCTCTGCAATGCCGCATTTTGATATGCCCCTTTCTGATCATATGTCTGTCCTTTACCAACCCCATAATAATTGGATGGTAGGCTAGTATAATCAGGGTGCATGTCCATGAAAACATCTTCCTAGAAGTGTCTAGAAAAATAATGTGAAACCTCATCATTCCACGACAACTTCCCATATGTTGTCAAAAATCTATTATAAATATGTCCTGCTATGTTGGGGTGCTTAAAATATTGCACCTTCAACATCTTTCTCTTTGGCCCATCTTTGAAATTGAACATCGAAATTGCATTTTATTTTGAAACTTTATTTTTTACTACATCCCATTTATCAGGGCCCATCACCTCCGACTTTCGTCTCCTCATCAAATCGATAAAACTGTCATTCGCTGGCCCCATCTTTTGATATGCATCCATAAATTTTTGCAATGAATGCAAAACAATCTCCAAGATTTTTTTACTCTCCCAAGGGAGATCCAAGCTCCTCAAATCATTTTCCAACCTGATTTTAACACTTGAGTATCACTCGAGGGTCATTGCTTCAGTAATCCCTTCCCAGGGAAGCTCATCACCAACATGTGAAGGATAGGTGGACATAGGCATGTAATATTTCGTTTCTTGATAACGCCTCCTAAATCCACCTTCACTCTCTTCACCAACATTAGAATCTTCATGATACCTAGTCTCTCTCTGATTATCTTCCCTCGCATTAAACTCATTGTCTACACATACACATTTGAAAGTGATTTCAACATTTAACAACATAATTTAACATAAGAAAATAAAACACACACACACACACACACACACATACACACGAAAATACAAAAATCAAAGAAAATTACCAAACATATTTTCTTGTCTTGATGTATTCCCTACATTCTCCAATGTTGGAGTATTAATGTGCAACAAGGAGGCTGCATCCATAGCACTATTTTGAGCATATTCTCAAGGGGGGTGTAACTCAAGAAAGGGTGGTTTCAAGACAAAGTCAACAATTTAATTCTTCCAAAGTCAAGGTGGTTAACTTTCTTTAGGTGAAAGAAAAGAACAAAACCAAAAACCCACACCACAAATAAGGGGGGCATAAGTCAAGCAAGGGTGATTTCAAGAAAAAGTCAACAATTAAGTTCTTCTTTAATGGAAAAATTTCCACATGATTCTCATGATATTTACTTATAATATTTTATCATCCCAACATACAAGGAAGATCAATAATGTGATCATGCTCTTCTTAACTACTCCTAGGTCTCATGGACCATCCCAGGAGAGAAACAATTCACACATTATCTCAACTTGGTACTTAACCAAGACACAAAACGTTCAACCTTCTAAACTAGTAAAACTAACATTATAACAATTAAAAAAACAAATTTAAAACAATTTAAAACAATTTAAAACTATAAATTACCTGGCCCACCCGCCCGCAAGGCCATATTCGACCCTATCTATGTACATAGACAGGCTCGAATTCAACCCTGTCCCTGTACATGGATAGGGACGAATACGGCCCTATCAACTACACTTTGAAATATGTTGTTTTATTTTATTTTATAATGATGAGGAGCCCATTTTCAATTTCAATATTAAAGAGAAGCAATATATAATGACAAAATATGCTTTTATTTTAGTTTGAAATATATCAATTTTTAAAATAAATCTAATATTTTAAAAACTATTTTTCAAGTATACTAAGTATTGATACCACTTATTCCCCAATATATCACTCTCTTATCTCTATAGTATTACCTATTACTTATGGTAATTGCTATGTTACATATGTTATATATGTACAACACTAATGATTACACTACCATAGTAAAATTAAAGCACAACATTTTACATAAGAGTCAACTGTGTGTAAGAAGCTATTTTAACATGGATATAATCTGTAGCAACATTGAGAGAAATATACTAGTATCCATGGTGTTTTGTGGGCAGTTACATGGTTTGATAGGTAGTCCATACTATCTGTTAACATTGAACAACCATTCTCAATTCAGGGGCTAGAAAAGTATTTAATAAAAAATTGTATGAATAAAATTGAAAAGACTCATTTTATACATCTTTAGTCTGTCAATCAAAAACGTTATATAAAATTTAAATACATTCTCTATTTATAACACTGACAATTTAAACTTTTAAACCACCTGTGCAATCAATGCAATCTAAACCATTTGTGCCAATTTAAACTTGTACATTTAGAAATCAATGCAATTTAAACCACTTGTGAAATAAAAAATACAATTTATCAATGCAATTTAAACCATTTGTGCCAATTTAAACTTGTGCATTTATAAATGCAATTTAAACTACCTATACAATCAGAAATACAATTGCAATTTAAACCACCTATGCAATTAGAAATACAATTTACTTGTGCCAATTTAAAATTGTGCATTCAAAAATGCAATTTAAACCACCTATGCAAATAGAAATACAATTGCAATTTAAACCACCTATGCAATCATAAATACAATTTACTTGTGCATTTAAAAATGTGGTTCAAACCACCCGTGCAATTAGAAATACATCATAAATACACAATTTATTTCAGCCAAATGCAATTTATTATTAAGAATTCATAAATCCAATTTAAACCATTTGTGCTATGAATTCATAAAATCCAATTTATGAATTTAAAACGTTTGTGCTATGAATTCAGAGATGAGATTTAAACCACATTTTTGCACTATGAATTCGGGCCTATCCATGTACATGGACATGACTGATTTAGCCCT
>ML827023.1:62429-89349 GCA_009831015.1 Picea engelmannii
TACACCTATGGGAAAAATATGCACATATATTAAGTCATTTTTCAAAAACCATTTAAATCTTTCATCTTTGGGATGTATTAATATTACATATAGTCAAATGCTCTTTGAAATATGCCTTCGTCTCGATCTAAACATAAGTGAGATCATGCACATACATAGCTTATTTGTAAATCTACTTGAATGTTGGTTTTTGTGGTTAGTAAGGAATTTAGTTAAGATTTTGACAAAACCCTGGAAATAATGAATTCACTTCGTTGTATGAAGAAAACACAAATGCCCATACTAAGCCATTCTTGGACAAGAAGAGAAGGAATGCAATCAAAGAAAATTTAGAAACTTCCCCTTTTTTGATGTGGGATAGATTTTGTTCTCAAATAATCAAATGTTCAAGTTCAAAATGAGGTCTTCGTCATGATCTAAACATAAATAAGATTGAATGTACCATTTTAGACAACGATAAGCTTATATAAGGGTTCTATATATTTCAAAATAATTGATCAAAGCATTGAAAAGTTATACAGACACTAGTTTAGTAACCCTATGAATAAGAAAGACTAAACTAAAAATTTGAGAAAACACAAATTTGAAAAAGGTAAAAATTATAAGCATATTCAACAAAAATAAGCTTGAACACTTTTATAAAAAGGCCCAAAATAAACGCAAATTAAAACTCACTAATGTGCAATGAACATACATTTAATAATCATTATGAATAGACGCATCCTTCCCAGGTATGGATGCATCCTCCTCAATCCCAATATCCTGCACTCTCTTCTCCACATTTTGTTCAAGCACACTCTCAGGCACTCTCTTCTCCACATTGCCCTATATAACACATTTCAAATTTGAAAATTTGAAAATTAATTTTAAATGATTTTAACACATTAAATTGTAGTTTTAAATTTTGAAACATGTAATTCTTGTGATGTGCCAACCTGAATATCAATAAATTATACCCACCATACCCTAAGATTCAATAAATTAAATATTGTTTAAGACATTCTTCTTTTAAATTAATAATTTAAATGACATTGCAATTTTCATATATAACTAAATTTGTTTTCAACATGCAAGGATACATGTGAAATCCCACCCTCTTCAAACTCTCCCAATGAGAATTGGGACAAGCCTGGCTAAGTAGTAGGAGATGGAATAGGGATCTGTGAACAACAAAACTAAAAACTAAATCTAGGATTCAATGTATTCACATTTATACAAAATCATAAATGTCATGTTGTTGATCTTATTCAAAAGATTGGAGATTGGACAACTAAAGTAGTCATATGTGGATATTAGAAAACACATACTTGATTCAACCCATCCAAATTTAAACTTGTGGAATCAAGTCCCCTATTTACTGGATATTCATTTAACATATGTCCAAACTGTAATTAATGACAATAACAACTCAATTATTTCTATAGATACAATGATATGTATCTAGATCTAGAACTAGAAGTAAACTATCCTCAAATGCATAAAAGAATTAATAACTATAACACATACCAATCCGATGTTCGGTTCATCATTCTGAATGATCTCCTTCCAACCATTACGACAAAATTTTGCATACTCCTTAAGATCTTCTACTGACATGGTATCTAACTCCTCATTTGTTTTATAAACAAAAAAAGATCAAGAATTGGCTTCCTCTCTTTGACGGTTCAAACCAACATCAACACCATAAAAAATCGATTCCAATTTTTCCCCGATTGCATTCCTAGCATCTTTTCCAACCTATGATGAAGCTCGCAACTCTGAATGTGAGACAAATGCCCCTATTGGACGAGATACTAAAGGTTGTGGACGCCTCTGCAATGCCGCATTTTGATATGCCCCTTTCTGATCATATGTCTGTCCTTTACCAACCCCATAATAATTGGATGGTAGGCTAGTATAATCAGGGTGCATGTCCATGAAAACATCTTCCTAGAAGTGTCTAGAAAAATAATGTGAAACCTCATCATTCCACGACAACTTCCCATATGTTGTCAAAAATCTATTATAAATATGTCCTGCTATGTTGGGGTGCTTAAAATATTGCACCTTCAACATCTTTCTCTTTGGCCCATCTTTGAAATTGAACATCGAAATTGCATTTTATTTTGAAACTTTATTTTTTACTACATCCCATTTATCAGGGCCCATCACCTCCGACTTTCGTCTCCTCATCAAATCGATAAAACTGTCATTCGCTGGCCCCATCTTTTGATATGCATCCATAAATTTTTGCAATGAATGCAAAACAATCTCCAAGATTTTTTTACTCTCCCAAGGGAGATCCAAGCTCCTCAAATCATTTTCCAACCTGATTTTAACACTTGAGTATCACTCGAGGGTCATTGCTTCAGTAATCCCTTCCCAGGGAAGCTCATCACCAACATGTGAAGGATAGGTGGACATAGGCATGTAATATTTCGTTTCTTGATAACGCCTCCTAAATCCACCTTCACTCTCTTCACCAACATTAGAATCTTCATGATACCTAGTCTCTCTCTGATTATCTTCCCTCGCATTAAACTCATTGTCTACACATACACATTTGAAAGTGATTTCAACATTTAACAACATAATTTAACATAAGAAAATAAAACACACACACACACACACACACACATACACACGAAAATACAAAAATCAAAGAAAATTACCAAACATATTTTCTTGTCTTGATGTATTCCCTACATTCTCCAATGTTGGAGTATTAATGTGCAACAAGGAGGCTGCATCCATAGCACTATTTTGAGCATATTCTCAAGGGGGGTGTAACTCAAGAAAGGGTGGTTTCAAGACAAAGTCAACAATTTAATTCTTCCAAAGTCAAGGTGGTTAACTTTCTTTAGGTGAAAGAAAAGAACAAAACCAAAAACCCACACCACAAATAAGGGGGGCATAAGTCAAGCAAGGGTGATTTCAAGAAAAAGTCAACAATTAAGTTCTTCTTTAATGGAAAAATTTCCACATGATTCTCATGATATTTACTTATAATATTTTATCATCCCAACATACAAGGAAGATCAATAATGTGATCATGCTCTTCTTAACTACTCCTAGGTCTCATGGACCATCCCAGGAGAGAAACAATTCACACATTATCTCAACTTGGTACTTAACCAAGACACAAAACGTTCAACCTTCTAAACTAGTAAAACTAACATTATAACAATTAAAAAAACAAATTTAAAACAATTTAAAACAATTTAAAACTATAAATTACCTGGCCCACCCGCCCGCAAGGCCATATTCGACCCTATCTATGTACATAGACAGGCTCGAATTCAACCCTGTCCCTGTACATGGATAGGGACGAATACGGCCCTATCAACTACACTTTGAAATATGTTGTTTTATTTTATTTTATAATGATGAGGAGCCCATTTTCAATTTCAATATTAAAGAGAAGCAATATATAATGACAAAATATGCTTTTATTTTAGTTTGAAATATATCAATTTTTAAAATAAATCTAATATTTTAAAAACTATTTTTCAAGTATACTAAGTATTGATACCACTTATTCCCCAATATATCACTCTCTTATCTCTATAGTATTACCTATTACTTATGGTAATTGCTATGTTACATATGTTATATATGTACAACACTAATGATTACACTACCATAGTAAAATTAAAGCACAACATTTTACATAAGAGTCAACTGTGTGTAAGAAGCTATTTTAACATGGATATAATCTGTAGCAACATTGAGAGAAATATACTAGTATCCATGGTGTTTTGTGGGCAGTTACATGGTTTGATAGGTAGTCCATACTATCTGTTAACATTGAACAACCATTCTCAATTCAGGGGCTAGAAAAGTATTTAATAAAAAATTGTATGAATAAAATTGAAAAGACTCATTTTATACATCTTTAGTCTGTCAATCAAAAACGTTATATAAAATTTAAATACATTCTCTATTTATAACACTGACAATTTAAACTTTTAAACCACCTGTGCAATCAATGCAATCTAAACCATTTGTGCCAATTTAAACTTGTACATTTAGAAATCAATGCAATTTAAACCACTTGTGAAATAAAAAATACAATTTATCAATGCAATTTAAACCATTTGTGCCAATTTAAACTTGTGCATTTATAAATGCAATTTAAACTACCTATACAATCAGAAATACAATTGCAATTTAAACCACCTATGCAATTAGAAATACAATTTACTTGTGCCAATTTAAAATTGTGCATTCAAAAATGCAATTTAAACCACCTATGCAAATAGAAATACAATTGCAATTTAAACCACCTATGCAATCATAAATACAATTTACTTGTGCATTTAAAAATGTGGTTCAAACCACCCGTGCAATTAGAAATACATCATAAATACACAATTTATTTCAGCCAAATGCAATTTATTATTAAGAATTCATAAATCCAATTTAAACCATTTGTGCTATGAATTCATAAAATCCAATTTATGAATTTAAAACGTTTGTGCTATGAATTCAGAGATGAGATTTAAACCACATTTTTGCACTATGAATTCGGGCCTATCCATGTACATGGACATGACTGATTTAGCCCTATCCATGTACAGGGACAGGCAGGCCCGAATTCAAGCTTGTCCTTGTACATGGACATGGTTGAATCGACCCTATCCATGTACAGGGACATGCCTGGATTCTGGCCTGCCTGTCCCTGTACATGGTCAGGGCATCGACCCTGTCTATTTAAAAACTAAACTAATACTAATACTAAAATTTAACACTTCAAATTTAAAACTAATTCTAAAATTTAAAACTAAACTAATACTATTTATAAATTATGGCCCAAAAATGCCAAAATACAATTTATTATTATGAATTTAGAACATGTTGACAGCCAATTTACTTTTTATCGTTGTCTTATAAGCTGCCTACACCTTTGTTTTGCAAACATCAATTTTTCGTCGCAACTTTTCAAATAAATGACACTACTATTTTTTGCGACATTTACATATTCACCTTCGTTTTGTTTTCACGACTGTAAGCGTGAAAACTTAGTCTTTCGAAGTCGCATTTCGATCATTATCTGAATTGAAAACTTTGGCACAACGTTGATTGCACGTTGGTTTATACAGTTTCCATTTGATTCATTAGTCGGCCAAGTGATATGACTATTGAAATATGCTATAATGGGTTGAACTACTATGTAAATCGGTGGTTGTACTTTGGCAATTACTATTTTGCATGGAAGAGATAAGCTCCACCACCTTCGCACGATGGCATTTATTCCTATCCCTTCACCGTTCACTTCTGTTAGCTCGGGTAGCTTTGCTCCTGTGTGTGTTTCGATCCAAACCCTCGGCTTACCATGTGCTCGGCTCCATGGCACCAGTCGTGCGAATCGAGCCAAATGGAAACTAGGCCCTGTTAATGTTTGACAATTCCCCTAAAGACTTGGAGGAAAACGGATGTCTCACCTTCGTGCAACGATTTGAGGGTTTTAATCTCTGTGTGGCACGACATTTTGCCATGACATTTGATGGATGTAGAGCCAAGGTGGGCGACATCCAGTTGGAAATCGATGAGAAATTTATTAGCTCTGCTACGGGGTTACCTGCCACAGGACAACGTTGGTTTAAGAATTGTAAGGTCGAGGAGGTGCCATGGACACTGTTGTTTCTCTCGTGCAAAGTCACCTCTTGTGACAGAGGTATGCCCGTCTCTACACTTAAACCATGATGGCACGATACTTTGATGGTAGTCAAGAAGTTCATGACCTATGAAGGCCGATACAGACTCGTTTTTCTCTACCACCTGTGTTTGTTAATGGTTTTTATGGGATACTCGTTGAATATGCCCTTTTACTTTCATCGAAGCCTATATAAAATGTCTAAAAAGTTTAAAAGGCAGAAGGCTGACAGGAGCCTGTTCCACTATGGGATTATCAAACTTATCGTTGTGTATCATTTGAGTTTGCATGGTGATAACTGGAGAGCCTTCATCGCTCGTAATGGTTTTGAGCGTATAGACCCTGTCCCGGTTGACAAGCCTGTGGTAATTGAAACCAAGGTTGAGCCGCCTGTACCCTTACATGTTCTACTGCCTAAACCCTCGGCCGACCCTGGTGTTGACTTACCAGACATTGGAAATGAGAAGTCCGAGGCTATTAAAAGGCCTTTGAGCAAAAATTCCAAGGCAAACCTTACTGCTAATGCCAAGGGTAAAAACAACACTCGTTTGATTTCAAGGATGGCCAGAAACAAACCTAAACCCTCTGCCGACACAAACCCTATCGTCCCAAGTGAGGATTATGACACTGATGTTGAACGTTTTCTAGCGAGCGAGTACCCTTACTCGCAGGGTCTATGCCCCGAACCACCTTACGATTTCATGAAAAATCTTCCCCCTTGCCTAAGAAACGACCATAGCTACCCTGGTATTAAGCTGCCTAGTGAAACCCTCAGCAATGTGATCAAACCCTCGCCCGCTCTTTCAAACCCTACACAGCCTTCTTGTGACCAATGTGATTTATGGTTGGAACGATACTACATTGATGTTCCCATACTCCAATAAAAAATTCAATCACTGGAAGATCAAATTGCAGTGTTGTCCAATCAAAGAAACCAGCTCCAAGCAATTGATAAGAAACAGAAGACAACAGGCTCGATCCTTTTCAAAAACGTTGAATCAGCTACGACAGTTGTCAACTCCAAATTGGCATGATCAAGCTGTCTTGTTGTCATACAGGTATGGATTTTGATATCGTTTTTGTTGTGAGAGTGAACAGGATTAATATAATGAGTCAAATTTGGTTTCGAATAACTCTGTTTACATTTCGAAATGGCTCTGTAATAATGTGTTCATCCTGTGTACATTTCGTTTTGCTAAAAATAGAAAGAAATTTTGATTTGATATGTGATTTCATCATTCCCAGTATAGCTATCGATAGATTTTGATTGGATTTGAATGGTTTTCGTTTGGATTTGATTGATTGGTTTGCCTGATTGAGTTAACGAAATTGTTGGTTTTCTTTCAATTCAATTCGTTTTGTATCCTTTCTGAACAGGAAGTTTTTCACGCTCAATTTAGAATGCGATTCGTTTGGATTTGATTTCGTTATGATCCATATGCTTTGGTTGGTAAATGATTTTATTGAGTTTGGTTGTTACATTGGCTGTCATATGATTTTCAACGCTGGAATACAATTCTGAGCATTTCCAATTTGAGAAGAACGACTCTGTTTTTACGCAAACAGTGCTCTTACTTAAGTCTGTGCAAGTGCGCCCGAATCGTGGATTGGTTTTGGTTCATAACAACTATGTGAAAACCTTAGCTATTCGATTCGCTCTTATTCTTGAGTTGGCAAGTTGGATTCCGATCATAATTGTTGCTCTGTTCGATTTTAAAGTTGTAACGAATTGGTCAAACCCGGTTGTAATTCATTGTCAAATGAACGAGTTTGATCGAAGTCAATCGATCTTGTTTGCCCAATTTGCAATAACAAATCACAAATTCTATTGCCAATCAATCGAGCATGTTATGATTTCACTTGAATGGATTTGCGCACCAGTTTCGAGTTAGTTTGCTCGTGGTGTAAATCATTTGCTATGTCGTTATAGTTATAACGATTTGAAATGAATTCTGTTTGATTCGATCATGTCTTCTTTTGACAAGACAGCGTAACAGATTGCTTGCCATTTGTTTTGATTATGATCATTTCAATTGATATCAGAACGATTTCACAACTGTTGGATTCGATTTGTTGTGAAACGATTACATTGTTGTTCCATATGATTTTGTCACCCGACTTGGTGGTAACAAACAAAACAGAGTATGCCTATCTCTGTAGTCATTTAATTGATTTGGATCCTGTTTGATTTCGAATGGTAAAATAATTTCAAATTAAATGATTCATTTTCAAATGGCTATTGGATGTCAATTAAATGGAATTCTTTAAAAGATTTTCAATTAATTTCAATGCTGATTCTGTGTCTTATTTAGATTAGCTACAGAATCGCAAGATTCTGTAGCTAGGTCTGTAGATTTAGATTTTTATTATTTTCTTTAACAAATATCATTCTAACTTGTTCATTTTTGGTCCTTTTCAGGTGAATTCGAATTGCATGGGATTTGATGGACAGTCTAGAGGATATTTGTGTGTCTAGTTTTATTTTAGTTTCCTAGTTTAGTTGAACTTGGGATATCTTCCCAAATTTTATGTAAACAATTTTTTAACTACCACAGGGAGGTTTTACCCTGTGGAAAAACTTTAAATACTTATTATTTTTTGTAATAAGGATGATCCTCACTTGTGGGAGAACCAGGCTATGGATTTCTAATACAAACTGAGACAGAAGTTGATGTTCTGCTACAGATTTCACTTTCATAATATCAATCTTTTGTTTCATGTTTATGTTTATCAATTTGCATTTGATTAGTGACTACTTTATCTATCATAGTATTTTGAGAAATGATATGAAGTAATTAATGTTTCATCCATGTCTGATTTCTTTCACTAATTTAAAAAACACAGCAATTACTTTGTTCAGTTAATGAATGACAGATTTCTCTTCTTCATCAATTGAATGCTTTTGTATAAGTCTTTGCATACGGGTTTATCTAATTGTAGAGATTTATAAATTATATGATTGTTGTGATTTTTATGTCTTGTTTGTCCTGTAAACAAAATTGAAGAGCATTGCAGCTATCATTTACGATAAGCTTCTAGATTATTCGGTGCGGGTTTCCTCCCTCCGATCTGCTAAAACAGTCATCATACATAGGACAAATTTGGAGCGTTTCTAGGTCAATTGGTTATTTATTTGTTTATTATATTAGTAGTTTAGTTAGATATATGTTTTAGTTTAGATTAGTAATTAGGATTAGTATATTAGTAGTTTAGTTTAGTTAGTTCCTGTTTTATTTCTGTTCATAAAATTATAAAATCAACAAAAAATATCTCTTGCTGTCTTAGGGAAGAATACAAATGAGTTTTTTAGGTTTTATTCAAATCTGTAAATTGTAGATATTGTTCATTTTGTGAATAAGTTATATTTCAGCCAATAGTTAGTTAATTAGTTTGAATTAGTTTAGTATTAGATAGTAGATTGTATATATAGTTAGTTAGATTAGTTTATTAGTTTGTTTCATTTGGTTTTAGTTAGATAAGTTAGTTTATATTAGTTTTCTTTTTTTGTTTTCTTAGGACCTTAGATCGGCTAACAGAGCCGCTAAACACGTCAGGGTGGTTCATGCCAAATGGCTTGGGTTATTAGACAACCCTGGACCGGTTCCACTCTCTCAGTTAACGGACGATCGATTTCGTCCATCAACAAATGGCGCTAGAAGGAGGGCCTGAACTTAATTAATGGCACGAGGCGGTCGCAAGAATCCTCCAGCCCCTAATCGCTCACCTATAGTGACTAGAAGCCGTTCACATGATAATATTCCCCTTCAAACAACAACTACTTCAACCGAAGATCCATAGATCACAGTTGATCCAACAACCCCTAATCCTATAGGTGGTGACATACAAGAGATTGTCTGCCAATCTCTTATTAAAACGAATAGTGCCTTAGCCCGTTTGAGGCAACCAAACCGTTCGTGGGGTCAACCTTTGGACTTCTCTGATATCAGAGAACAATTAGGTGACACTAACCTCACTGTGAATCCTATAGATCAAAACCCAAATCCTGCTAAAGGAGGACTTGGGATACCTCCTTCACCACCTCCATCATCTCCTTCCTCTTCTGGAAGAGATTCCTCTCACGAAGGCAATTCCCCTTCTCAACCTTCCACACCTACTACCCTAATGGCAAATCATAACAACCCTGCTAGACCCTGGTTGGACCAGAATGCCGCAGCCGTACCTGGAGCTCAACATCCTTTACCCAAGCACCTGGAGAAATGGCTTCCCAAGTTTGATCCTGACTCAAAACAGATTGCTGAAGATCATATAAAAAAGTTCATGTTAGCCATAAGACTCCGCAATGTCGAACATGAAGACGTTGTCTGTAGGTTGTTACTGTATACTTTCGAGGGTAATGCATCCACATGGTACTTTTCCCAACAACCCCATACCATCGTGTCTTGGGAGAAATTTGAGTCATGCTTTTTGGAAAAGTTTGTAGATGGCAAGCCTCCGGAAGTCCTAGTCATGGATCTTTCAAGCTTAAAAATGAACCCAAAAGAAAAAGTTAAAGACTTTAATCAAGGATTCTTAACACTTAAAAACCAAATCCCCGCAGATTCCATGCCTGCTAAGAGTCTTATAATAGCTTACTACACTAAAGCTTTGCATCAGAGTATAGCTATTTGGGTTAAACGATCTAAGAAGCCACGTTGTTAGAAGCCTTCAAGGAGGCCAGCCAGATTGAAAAGGACATACTTAGTCTTAAAGATTCTTCTAGCGACGAAACTGAGACTGTTTCTTCTTCCAAAAAGAAGATTGAAATCCTCCCCAGACCCACTCAAAGTAAAACACAACCTGAAATCTCTGATTTGGAAAACCTAACCAAAGTTGTTCAAAAACTGTCAAATCAAGTTATAGACTTAAAAAGGTCGACTGAAGAAGCTTCCTCGAGTAAAGGGCCCTACAAACCTCCTTTCCGAAAGCCTTTTCCCAACAACCAACCTAACCCAACCACTGAAGGCCTTAATCTGGAAAGTTTGCAATGTGCCCTTCAAACAATTATAGAAGCCCAAGATAACTTGATGCCTCTTGAGATTCCTGAGGAGGTAGTTGAACCAGAGACAGTTCAAGAAGAAGAGTCTTCTCCAAACATTTTTGGACATTTCCCGCATAGCATCTTCCAAGCCAACTTCGAGACAGTTCATCCTTATAACACTAGGAGTAAGACTGCAAATAAACCTTCTTCCAAAAATACTACAACTTTGCCTCCAAAACAAGATAAATCGGCTGAGCCTAAACAGAGTAATGTGAACCCCAACTTAGATTATGATGTTGTTGAAGATCTTAAAAAGTTAAGGGCTAAAATTTCTATTTATGAGTTGTTGAAGTTTCCATTTTTGTTACAAAAAATGTTGCAAAATATTTCAGAAAATGGCAAGAATGGTAATTCTAATGGTAACAAGGTTGTGCAAAGTAAAGCTCCCCAGAAGACTTCCACTAAAAACAGTCCTGATCCTCAAGATAAAGGAAGCCTTCCTGTAAGTAATGTAAATAATGTAAATAAAGTAGCCTTAGAAACTGTGAGTAAAAAGCCACAAGCTACTACTCTTAGTACTCGCAAGAATGTACCTCCTTTTCTATTAACTTTAGAGATTTTTAATAGAAATGTGCATAATTGTATGATAGACTCAAGGGCGTCATCCAATGTGATGCCTCGGTATGTATGCTAGAAAATTAACGCTGAAGTTGAACCATCGACTTTAAAAATCATACAACTTGATCGGACAAATGTCAATGCCATAGGCGAATTAAAGAATGTGCTTATTAGATTATCGTCTAACCCCAAGGTTCATCAAGTCATTGATATAATTGTTGTTAATATTCTAAAAGTGTATGGCATGTTTTTAAGCAGGGACTCATCGGAGCAACTACATGGTTATTTCGCGACAGATTGGTCCCATCTATGGCTTCCAGAGAACGGAAAGCCTAATAAAATCAGAGTGAATCGTGAGTGCTACCTTAGGTTCATAGTCACTGATTTGAACGATCCCAACGAACCATATAAACCTTCTGCTGATTCACCTGAAGTACAAGTAATGGACACCTTCTTCGACAATTTCATGGCCGAGGCTTCACCTATCACCAATCCAGAACAAAAGTCTGAGATTGTAGCATACATGCAACCAACATATTCCACGTAAATATCCCATGTACCCGATGCAAATCAAATTTGGTCTCTTTATTTCGACGGATCAAAATCCAAAGAGGGAGCAGGAGCAGGCTGCGTCATTATCGATCCGGCAGGTAACAAAACATTGATAGCATGTAGGTTGGAATTTGAATGCACTAACAACATTGCAGAATATGAGGCTTTACTGCAAGGTCTCAGAAAAGCTTTGGATATGAACATTCAAAATTTAACCGTCTTTGGCGACTCTGAAATAGTGGTTAGACAGGTAAGAGACTCTATCCACTGTCTGTCTCCGCATCTCAAAAGCTACCAGTGTGAGGTATGGAACTTAATGAATAAATTTTCTGCTTTCAATATAAATTCCATTCCTAGGTTGAATAACTCTGAAGCAGATTTATTAGCTAATGTAGCTTCTAAACTTCTTCCTGCAGAAGGTTTATCCCCAGACGCATTCTCAGTTGAGCTGCTGTTTCGGCCATCCATTCCCAACAACATCACAAACTGGAGAGTGTTTGACGACGATCAACAGATTATCAACTTTCTGCACATGGAAGAAACCTTTCAAGGCGCGGTGATAGATGAACGCACGCACGATGACAATTTGCACGATTTTACGGTAATACATGATCTGAAAACTCCTGAAGCTCTGTCGGACATGGTAAACTCGATCCCAAAATCTGTAGTTAGATTAGAGAAGTTTTATGATTTTCAAGATAAATTTAAAAAGACGGTCAACTGTAAAACCAATAGTTCCTCGTTATCTTATGAAAAAGTAAATTTAGGAACTAATGAAAATCCTCAGTGCATTAATCTAGGCTTGGGATGTTCTCGACAAGAAAAAACTACATTTATTAAATTATTTAAAGAATTTAAAGATGTCTTTGCATGGACGAATCATGACCTTAAGACTTTCGATCCTAATATCATACAGCATGTCATCCCGATGAAGCCCCAAACCTTACCTTTCCAACAAAAACTGAGGAAGATGCACCCTAAACTAGAACTGACCGTTCAAAAAGAATTGACTAAACTCCTTAATGCTAAAATAATTTTTCCTATTAGGCACACTCAATGGGTTTCTAACCTCATCCCAGTCCTGAAGAAAAATGGGGAAATCCGACTCTGTGTCGATTTCTGAAACCTCAATAGAGCATCTGATAAAGACAACTATCCTGTCCCACCTATGTAACAGATCCTTCAACAGGTATCTGGTTTCGAGAGGCTCTCTTTATTGGATGGTTTCTCTGGATACAAGCAAGTCCTGATGTCTCCACCAGACCAACTCAAGACTACCTTCCGTACCCCGTGGGGCACTTATGCTTATCGTAAAATGCCCTTTGGATTGATTAATGCCGGTGCCACCTTTCAGAGAGAAATGGATATTGCTTTCTGAGGCTTAATCAATTAGTCTATTGTAGTTTACTTAGATGATGTGACTGTATTTTCTAAAAACAAAAACGATCATCTAGCTCACTTGCGAGTCGTCCTACTGCGATGTCGTAAATACGACATCTCTTTGAACCCTAAAAAGTCCATCTTTGTAGTAGAACAGGGTAAACTCTTAGGATTCATTGTGTCTAGCGAAGGGATGATTATTGACCTCGAAAGGACTCAAGTCATCGCAAAACTTCCTCCTCCTACATCCAAAAAATCCATGCAGTCTTTCTTAGGCCAGATTAACTTCGTGAGAAGATTTGTCCCTAGCTTCTCCGAAATGGTCAGGCCTTTACATAATTTGATTAAGAAAGACACCCAATATCACTGGGGACCCATAGAAAACCAAGCATTTAATGCGATAAAGAAGGCCATAATAGACGCTCCGTCTCTCATGAGCCCAGATTTTTCACAAGACTTTACACTCTACACTTTTGCTTCTGACCATTCCTATGCCACCGTCCTAACCCAAAAGAATGTCGAGAACAATGAAGTACCCATCGCCTTTATGATCTCCGCTTTCAAAGGCGCTGAACTTAATTACCCAGTGGTTGATTGGCAAGCCTACGCTATTTTCAAAGCAGTTAAGCACTTCTGGTCCTATCTTTTGAAGTCAAGGACGAAAGTCATTGTCCCTTACCCAGCCGTGAGGAACCTGTTAGTGCAGAAGGAACTAGGAGAAAAGAGAGCCAACTCGGTCACCTCCTTACAGGAGTATGACTTAGAAATCACCCCAGCTCAGATCGTGAGAGGCCAAGGGTTATGTAAGTTAGTTGCTGATTCAGAAGCAGGACAACAAGAAGAGAGCAATACGTCGAACCTAGGTCAAAGCGATCAAAGTTTAATCTGTTGCACACAAAACCCTATTAGTCCTTGGTACGACGATCTAAGATTTTGTCTTGAATATGGGTCAGCCCCACATCACCTTGATCCCGCTAAGAGAAGAGCGTTGAGACTGAAGTCTTCCTCCTTTCATATGATTAATGGTATCCTGTTTCATCAAAGTTTTGACGGCGTACTGATGCGTTGTCTTGAAAAAGACGAAGCAGAAAAAGTCTTGCTCGAGTTGCATGCAGGAGAAGATGGTGGTCATTTTGGTGGTGACACCACTACTCATAAGGTTATGAGAGTCGGTTATTACTGACCCAATCTTTTTAGAGACACCCATGCTTTGTGTCGTAAATGTATAATCTGTCAGAAAGCATCAGGGAGGTTACAAAAACCAGCCTTTCCGCTACAGCCCGTTTCAGTGGATTCTCCTTTCCAGCAATGGGGCCTTGATATCATAGGTCCTATCAACCCTCCATCCTCGCAACAACACAAGTTTATTGTGACAACTACATATTATTTTACACGATGGTCTGAAGCTGCTGCGCTAAGAACTGTCAACACCAGTCAGGTGATTGCCTTTCTAAACTCGAATATCATCACTCAATTTGGTATCCCTGACTGTTTAGTTTTCGATAATGCTTCTTACTTTTCCTCTCTTGAGATGACCGAGTTCTCTTTGGAAAAGGGAATTAATTTAAAGTATTCTGCTAGCTATTACTCTCAAGGCAACGGATTGGCAAAATCAACAAACAAGAACTTGATCAAAATCATCAAGAGAATGGTGGTTGAAAATCACAAGAATTGGCACAATGCACTGCTGAACGCTTTGTGGGCTGATAGGGTTATGCCAAAAGCTGTTATAGGTAACTCCCCCTTTTTTCTCGTTTATGGCAGAGAAGCAATTCTTCCACCTCACATTCTTCTTCCCTCACTACAGTTGTCACAGAAAGTTCGAGAAGAAGATTGTCCCCCTCTAGAAATCCGAATTAACGCTTTGATGAAGCTAGAAGAGGTAAGAACCCAAGCTAAACGAAAGTTAGATCAACATCAACAATTGATTAAAAGTTGGTTCGATTCTAATTCTGCTTCTGATAGGAATTTTGAAGTAGGCGATCTCGTCCTGAAATGGGACAAACCACACGAGGGAAAGGGAGAACACACAAAATTTCAAAACTTATGGCTTGGACCGTTCTTAATTGCTGAAAAGTTGGGTCCTAGTTCTTTTCGATTGCAGAATCTTGAAGGGCAGCCTGACACCTATCCGGTGAATGGACAAGCCCTGAAAAGATACTTTCCTTGATGACTACTCTTGTATATTATGTAAATATTTTATTTTTGTTTGCATTTTCGTTTGCTTTCTCCTTTTTTTTTTTTTTGATATTTTGATTTGAATTTATCAGTTTCTGTTTTCTTTGAAATACACGCACCTGTATACTGAGATATTCAGACAAAGACAAAATAAATTTTCTTCTCTCAAATAACTTCCGATTTTTTTTTACAAACATCAATGGTATAATTCTGAAATTTATATCTGTGTTGGAAAACTCTGTGTTTGAAAGAAGTTTACCGATTTCGATCTCTGAGTAAAGTTCGTCATGATCATCCATTATCTTTTTACACTGTCCCTATTCCGTAAAGGAATGACTCGGAAGATGTCTCCCTGCCTTAGGGAGTTGTTTTTTTGTAAATAAAACATCTCTGGATCTAAATAATGGACATTCTAAAAAATTCTGATGAGGTCTGAAAAAAATATGTTAAAGAATCATGATTTTCAGCGTCACCCCGCTCAAATATATATCTATGAAAACAAATAATAAATTATGAATAAGAGCTGTGGGAAGTGCTTGTAAACCCGTCGGGATACTGAACAGGTCTGCTAGCAGCGGGTAAATGCATGCATGGCACCAAGACAACTTCGTCGGGGTAATGAACAGGCCCGCTGACAACGAAGCAATGTCGGGTATACGAAAATTTGCAAAAAAGAAACCTCTTTAATGTCCTTTATTCTAATCCAGAACTTCTTGACAGGATACAGATGTCAGAGTGGGTTAAATGGAAACCTTTTCAAGGCTATGGACGCCTGCTGGCAGCAGTGCCTATGCCAACAATATTGAAGATTTTATCTTTAATATCGTGACTTGCTGATCTTAAGATTGTTATCAGTTTTCATATTTTGAAATACTGCTGGAATAATTGGTTAACGATGATGTTTATACTATTCTCTGGTTGTTATTCTTCAGTTGAAATTTTCTTTGCTGTCCTAATCTGAATTTGTTTCTTTTGACAGAGATAACTGCTTCTACCAGTGTGTCTCCATTGTTGGTAGCCAATTTACTTTTTATCGTTGTCTTATAAGCTGCCTACACCTTTGTTTTGCAAACATCAATTTTTCGTCGCAATTTTTCAAATAAACGACACTACTATTTTTTGCGACATTTACATATTCACCTTTGTTTTGTTTTCACGACTGTAAGCATGAAAACTTAGTCTTTCGAAGTCACATTTCGATCATTATCTGAATCGTCATTATCTTTTTGTCGATATGCCTATTGCGCTTACCTTTTATTTATCATTATACAGCTGGAAAGATCCTTTGATCGGTACTCATGCTTCGATTGATTGTGTGATTTGGTTTCATTGAGTTTGTGATACATTGGCATTGGGACTCACATTTTATTTGACCTACTTAATCATTGGTTCCATGAAAATACATAGGGTTTATGATTAAATATCTCATATATATCTTTTAATAACATGCCTATGACTATGTTTTCATAACTATTGGTTGGTTGATTATATGAATATCCATTGGCACATTGGTTAAACTATTGGTTATATGAGCTGATACATTGGCACATAGTTGAGTTTGGTATTGGTTTTAATTTGAATGTTGATGGTTAAAAACTTTGGCACAACGTTGATTGCGCGTTGGTTTATACACTTGCCATTTGATTCATTAGTCGACCAAGTGATATGATTGTTGAACTATGCTATAATGGGTTGAACTACTATGTAAATCGACGGTTGCACTTTGGCAATTACTATTTTGCATGGAAGAGATAAGCTCCACCACCTTCGCACGATGGCATTTATGCCTATCCCTTCACCGTTCACTTCTGTTAGCTCGAGTAGCTCTGCTCCTGTGTGTGTTTCGATCCAAACCCTCGGCTTACCATGTGCTCGGCTCCATGGCACCAATCGTTCAAATCGAGCCAAATGGAAACTCGGCCCTGTTAGTGTTTGACAATGCCCGCAAAGACTTGGAGGAAAACGGATGGCTCACCTTCCTGCAACGATTTGAGGGTTTTAATATCTGTGTGGCATGACAGTTTTCCATGATGTTTGATGGCTGTAGAGCCAAGGTGGGCAACATCCAGTTGGAAATCGATGAGAAATTTATTAGCTCTGCTACGGGGTTACCTACCACAGGACAACGTTGGTTTAAGAATTGTAAGGTCGAGGAGGTGCCATGGACACTGTTGTTTCTCTCGCCCAAAGTCACCTCTTGTGACAGAGGTATGCCCGTCTCTACACTTAAACCACGATGGGACGATACTTTGATGGTAGTCAAGCAGTTCGTGACCTATGAAGGCCGATACAGACTCGTTTTTCTCTACCACCTGCGTTTGTTAATGGTTTTTATGGGATACTCGTTGAATATGCCCTTTTACTTTCATCGAAGACTATATAAAATGTCTAAAAAGTTTAAAAGGCAGAAGGCTGACAACAGCCTGTTCCACTATGGGCTTATCAAACTTATCGTTGTGTATCATTTGAGTTTGCATGGTGATAACTGGAGAGCCTTCATCGCTCGTAATGGTTTTGAGGGTATAGACCCTGTCCCGGTTGACAAGCCTGTGGTAATTGAAACCAAGGCCGAGCCGCCTGTACCCTTACATGTTCTACTGCCTAAACCCTCGGCCGACCTTGGTGTTGACTTACCAGACATTGGAAATGAGAAGTCTGAGGCTATTAAAATGCCTTTGAGCAAAAATCCCAAGGAAAACCTTATTGCTAATGCCAAGGGTAAAAAGAATGCTCGTTTGATTTCAAGGATGGCCAGAAACAAACCTAAACCCTCTACCGAGACAAACCCTATCGTCCTAAGTGAGGATTCCGACTCTGATGTTGAACGCTTTCTAGCCAGCGAGTACCCTTACTCGCACGGTCTATGCCCCGAACCACCTTACGATTTCATGACAAATCTTCCCCCTTGCCTAAGAAACGACCCTAGCTACCCTGGTATTAAGCTTCCTAGTGAAACCCTCAGCAATGTGATCAAACCCTCGCCTGCTCTTTCAAACCCTACACAGTCTTCCTATGACCAATATGATTTATGGTTGGAATGATACTACATTGATGTTCCCATACTCCAATCAAAAATTCAATAGATGGAAGATCAAATTGCAGTGTTGTCCAATCAAAGAAACCAGCTCCAAGCAATTGATAAGAAACAGAAGACAACATGCTCGATCCTTTTCAAAAACGTTGAATCGACTACGGCAGTTATCAGCTCCAAATTGGCATGATCAAGTCATCTCATTGTCATACAGGTATGGATTTTGATATCGTTTTTGTTGTGAGAGTGAACAGGATTAATATAATGAGTCAAATTTGGTTTCGAATAGCTTTGTTTACATTTCGAAATGGCTCTGTAATAATGTGTTCATCCTGTGTACATTTTGTTTTGCTAAAAATAGAAAGAAATTTCGATTTGATATATGATTTGATCATTCCCAGTATAGCTATCGATAGATTTTTATTGGATTTGAATGGTTTTCGTTTGGATTTGATTGATTGGTTTGCCTGATTGAGTTAACGAAATTGTTGGTTTTCTTTCAATTCAATTCGTTTTGTATCCTTTCCGAACAGGAAGTTTTTCACGCTCAATTTAGAATGCGATTCGTTTGGATTTGATTTCGTTATGATCCATATGATGTGGTTGGTAAATGATTTTATTGAGTTTGGTTGTTACATTGGCTGTCATATGATTTTCAATGCTGGAATACAATTCTGAACGTTTCCATTTTGAGAAGAACGACTATGTTTTTACGCAAACAGTGCTCTTACTTAAGTCTGTGCAAGTGCGTCCGAATCGTGGATTGGTTTTGATTCATAACAACTATGTGAAAACCTTAGCTGTTCGATTCGCTCTTATTCTTGAGTTGGCAAGTTGGATTCTGATCATAATTGCTGCTCTGTTCGATTTTAAAGTTGTAAAATGAATTGGTCAAACCCGGTTGTAATTCATTGTCAAATGAACGAGTTTGATCGAAGTCAATCGATCTTGTTTGCCCAATTTGCAATAACAAATCACGAATTCTATTGCCAATCAATCGAGCCTGTTATGATTTCACTTGAATGGATTTGTGTGCCACTTTCGAATTAGTTTGCTCGTGGCATAAATCGTTTTCTATGTCGTTACAGTTATAACGATTTGAAATGAATTATGTTCGATTCGATCATGTCTTCTTTTGACAAGACAACGTAACATATTGCTTGCCATTTGTTTTGATTATGATTGTTTCAATTGATATCAGAAAGATTTCACAATTGTTGGATTCGATTTGTTGTGAAATGATTACATTGTTGTTCCATATGATTTTGTCACCCGACTTGGTGGTAACAAACAAAACAGAGTATGCCTATCTATGTAGTCATTTAATTGATTTGGATCCTGTTTGATTTCGAATGGTAAAATAATTTCAAATTAAATGATTCATTTTCAAATGGATATTGGATGTCAATTAAATGGAATTCTTTAAAAGATTTTCAATTAATTTCAATGTTGATTCTGTGTCTTATTTAGACTAGCTACATAATCGCAAGATTCTGTAGCTAGGTCTGTAGATTTAGATTTTTATTATTTTCTTTAACAAATATCATTCTAACTTGTTCATTGTTGGTCCTTTTCTGGTGAATTCGAATTGCATGGGATTTGATGGACAGTCTAGAGGATATTTGTGTCTAGTTTTATTTTAGTTTCCTAGTTTAGTTGAACTTGGGATATCTTCCCAGATTTTATGTAAACAATTTTTTAACTACCACAGGGAGGTTTTACCCTGTGGAAAACCTTTAAATACTTATTATTTTTTGTAATAAGGATGATCCTCACTTGTGGGAGAACCAGGCTATGGATTTCTAATACAAACTGAGACAAAAGTTGATGTTCTGCTACAGTTTTCGCTTTCATAATATCAATCTTTTGTTTCATGTTTATGTTTATCAATTTTCATTTGATTAGTGACTACTTTAGCTATCATAGTCTTTTGTAAAATGATATGAATTTATTAATGTTTCATCCATGTCTGATTTCTTTCACTAATTTAAAAAAAACAACAATTACTTCGTTCAGTTAATGAATGACAGATTTCTCTTCTTCATCAATTGAATGATTTTGTATAGGTCTTTGCATACGGGTTTATCTAATTGTAGAGATTTATAAATTATATGATTGTTGTGATTTTTATGTCTTGTTTGTCCTGTAAAAAAACTTTAAGAGCATCGCAGCTATCGTTTACGAGAAGCTTCTGGATTATTCGGTGCGGGTTTCCTCCCTCCGATCTGCTAAAACAGTCATCATACACAGGACAAATTTGGAGCGTTTCCAGGTCAATTGGTTATTTATTTGTTTATTATATTAGTAGTTTAGTTAGATATATGTTTTAGTTTAGATTAGTAATTAGGATTAGTATATTAGTAGTTTAGTTTAGTTAGTTCCTATTTTATTTCTGTTCATAAAATTATAACATCAACAAAAAATATCTCTTGCTGTCTTAGGGCATAATACAAATGAGTTTTTTAGGTTTTATTCAAATCTGTAAATTGTAGATATTGCTCATTTTGTGAATAAGTTATATTTTAGCCAATAGTTAGTTAGTTAATTAGTTTGAGTTAGTTTAGTATTAGATAGTAGATTGTATATATAGTTAGTTAGATTAGTTTATTAGTTTGTTTCATTTGGTTTTAGTTAGATTAGGTAGTTTAGATTAATTTTCTTTTTTTGTTTTCTTAGGACCTTATATCGGCTAACGGAGCCGCTAAACCCATCAGGGTGGTTCATCCCAAACGGCTTGGGTTATTAGACAACCCCGGACCTATTCCACTCTCTCCGTTGACGCACGGTCGATTTCTCCCATCAACAAATGGCGCTAGAAGGAGGGCCTGAACTTAATTAATGGCACGAGGCGGTCGAAAGACTCCTCCACCCCCTAATCGCTCACCTATAGTGACTAGAAGCCGTTCACGCGATAATATTCCCCTTCAAACAACAACTACTTCAACCGAAGATCCACAGATCACAGTTGAGCCAACAACCCCTTATCCTACAGGTGGTGACATATAAGAGATTGTTCGCCAATATCTTATTAAAACGCATAGTGCCTTAGCCCGTTTGAGGCAACCAAACCGTCCGTGGGGTCAACCTTTGGACTTCTCTGATATCAGAGAACAATTAGGTGACACTAACCTCACTGTGAATCCTACAGATCCAAACCCAAATCTTGCTGCAGGAGGATCTGGGATACCTCCTTCACCACCTCCATCATCTCCTTCCTCTTTTGAAGGAGATTCCTCTCACGAAGGCAATTCCCCTTCTCAGCCTTCCACACCCACTACCCCAATGGAAAATCATAACAACCCTGCTAGACCCTGGTTGGACCAGGATGCCGTAGTCGTACCTGGAGCTCAGCATCCTTTACCCAAGCACCCGGAGAAATGGCTTCCCAAGTTTGATCCTGACTCAAAATAGATTGCTGAAGATCATATTAAAAATTTCATGTTAGGCATAAGACTCCACAATGTCGAACATGAAGACGTTGTCTGTAGGTTGTTCCCGTATACTTTCGAGGGTAATGAATCCACATGGTACTTTTCCCAACAACCCCATACCATCGTGTCTTGGGAGAAATTTGAGTCATGCTTTTTGTAAAAGTTCGTAGACGGCAAGCCTCCGGAAGTCCTAGTCATGGATCTTTCAAGCTTAAAAATGAACCCAAAAGAAAAAGTTAAAGACTTTAATCAAATATTCTTAACACATAAAAACCGAATCCCCATAGATTTCATGCCTACTGAGAGTCTTATAATAGCTTACTACACTAAAGCTTTGCATCCGAGTATAGCTATTTGGGTTAAACGATCTAAGAAAGCCACGTTGTTAGAAGCCTTCGAGGAGGCCAGCCAGATTGAAAAGGACATACTTAGTCTTAAAGATTCTTCTAGCGACGAAACTGAGACTGTTTCTTCTTCCAAAAAGAAGATTGAAATCCTCCCCAGACCCACTCAAAGTAAAACACAACCTGAAATCTCTGATTTGGAAAACCTAACCAAAGTTCAAAAATTGTCAAATCAAGTTATAGACTTAAAAAGGTCGACTGAAAAATCTTCCTCGAGTAAAGGGCCCTACAAACCTCCTTTCCGAAATCCTTTTCCCAAAAACCTACCTAACCCAACCACCGAAGGCCTTAATCTAGAAAGTTTGCAATGTGCCCTTCAAACAATTCTAGAAGCCCAAGATAACTTGATGCCTCCTGAGATTCCTGAGGAGGTAGTTGAACCAAAGACAGTTCAAGAAGAAGAGTCTTCTCCAAACATTTTTGGACATTTCTCGGATAGCTTCTTCCAAGCCAACTTCGAGACAGTTCATCCTTATAACACTAGGAGTAAGACAACAAATAAACCTTCTTCCGAAAATACTACAACTTCGCCTCCAAAACAGGCTAAATCGGCTGAGCCTAAACAGAGTAATGTGAACCCCAACTTAGATTATGATGTTTTTGAAGATCTTATAAAGTTAAGGGCTAACATTTATATTTATGAGTTGTTGAAGTTTCCATTTTTGTTACAAAAAATGTTGCAAAATATTTCAGAAAATGGCAAGAATGGTAATTCTAATGGTAACAAGGTTGTTCAAAGTAAAGCTCCCCAGAAGACTTCCACTAAAAACAGTCCTGATCCTCAAGATAAAGGAAGCCTTCTTGTAAGTAATGTAAATAATGTAAATATAGTAGCCTTAGAAACTGCGAGTAAAAAGCCACAAGCTACTACTCTTAGTACTCGCAAGAATGTACCTCCTTTTCTATTAACTTTCGATATTTTTAACAGAAATGTGCATAATTGTATGATAGACTCAGGGGCGTCATCCAATGTGATGCCTTGGTCTGTATGCCAGAAAATTAACGCTGAAGTTGAACCATCGACTTTAAAAATCATACAACTTGATCGGACAAATGTCAATGTCATAGGCGAATTAAAGAATGTGCTTATTATATTATCATCTAACCCCAAGGTTCATCAAGTCATTGATATAATTGTTGTGGATATTCCAGAAGTGTATGGCATGTTTTTAAGCAGGGACTGGTCGAAGCAGCTACATGGTTATTTCGCGACAGATTGGTCCCATCTATGGCCTGCAGAGAACGAAAAGCCTAATAAAATCAGAGTGAATCGTGAGCGCTACCTTAGGTTCACAGTCACTGATTTGAATGATCCCAACGAACCATATACACCTTCTGCTGACTCACCTGAAGTACAAGGAATGGACACCTTCTTCGGCAATTTCATGGCCGAGGCTTCACCTATCACCAATCCAGAACAAAAGTCCGAGATTGTAGCATACATGCATCCAGCATCTTCCACGCAAAGATCCCATGTACCCGATGCAAATAAAATTTGGTCTCTTTATTTCGATGGATCAAAATACAAAGAGGGAGCAGGAGCAGGTTGCGTCATTATCGATCCAGCAGGTAACAAAAAATTGATAGCATGTAGGTTGGAATTTGAATGCACTAACAACACTGCAGAATATGAGGCTTTATTGCAAGGTATCAAAAAAGATTTGGATATGAAAATTCAAAATTTAACCGTCTTTGGCGACTCTGAAATAGTGGTTAGACAGGTAAGAGACTCTATCCACTGTCTGTCTCCGCATCTCAAAAGCTACCAGTCTGAGGTATGGAACTTAATGAATAAATTTTCCGCTTTCAATATAAATTCCATTCCTAGGTTGAATAACTCTGAAGAAGATTTATTAGCTATTGTAGCTTCTAAACTTCTTCCTGCATAAGGCTTATCCCCAGACGCATTCTCAGTTGAGTTGCTGTTTCGGCCATCCATTCTCGACAACATCACAAACTGGAGAGTGTTTCACGACGATCAACAGATTATCAACTTTCTGCACATGGAAGAAACCTTTCAAGGTGCGGTGATAGATGAACGCACGCACGACGACAATTTGCATGATTTTATGGTAATACATGATCCGAAAACTCCTGAAGCTCTGTCGGACATGGTAAACTCGATCCCAAAATCTATAGTTATATTAGAGAAGTTTTATTATTTTCAAGATAAATTTAAAAAGACGGTCAACTGTAAAACCAATAGTTCCTCGTTATCTTATGAAAAAGTAAATTTAGGAACTAATGAAAATCCTCAGTGCATTAATCTAGGCTTGGGATGTGCTCGACAAGAAAAAGCTGCATTTATTAAATTATTTAAATAATTTAAAGATGTCTTTGCATGGATGTATGATGACCTTAAGACTTTCGATCCTAATATCATACAGCATGTCATCCCGATGAAGCCCCAAACCTTACCTTTCCAACAAAAACTGAGGAAGATGCACTGTAAACTAGAACCGACCGTTCAAAAAGAATTGACTAAACTCCTTAATGCTAAAATAATTTATCATGTTAGGCACACTCAATGGGTTTCTAACCTCGTCCCAGTCCAGAAGAAAAATGGGGAAATCCGACTCTGTGTCGATTTCTGAAACCTCAATAGAGCGTCTCATAAAGACAACTATCCTGTCCCACCTATGGAACAGATCCTTCAACAGGTATCTGGTTCCGAGAGGCTATCTTCGTTGGATGGTTTCTCTGGATACAACCAAGTCCTGATGTCTCCACCAGACCAGCTCAAGACTACCTTCCATACCCCATGGGGCACTTATGCTTATCGTAAAATGCCCTTTGGATTGATTAATGCGGGTGCCACCTTTAGGAGAGAAATGGATATTTATTTCTGAGGCTTAATCAATCAGTCCGTTGTAGTTTACTTAGATGATGTGACTGTATTTTCTAAAAACAAAAACGATCATCTAGCTCACTTGCGAGTCGTCCTACTACGATGTCGTAAATACGACATCTCTTTGAACCCTAAAAAGTCCATCTTTGCAGTAGAACAGGGTAAACTCTTAGGATTCATTGTGTCTAGCGAAGGGATGATTATTGACCCTGAAAGGACTCAAGTCATCGCAAAACTTCCTCCTCCTACATCCAAAAAATCCATGCAGTCTTTCTTAGGCCAGATTAACTTCGTGAGAAGATTTGTCCCTAGCTTCTCCGAAATGGTCAGGCCTTTACAGAATTTGATTAAGAAAGACACCCAATATCACTGGGGACCCCTAGAAAACCAAGCGTTTAATGTGATAAAGAAGGCCATAATAGACGCTCCGTCTCTCATGAGCCCAGATTTTTCACAAGACTTTACACTCTACACTTTTTCTTCTGACCGTTCCTATGCTGCCGTCCTAACCCAAAATAATGCCGAGAACAATGAAGTACCCATCGCCTTTATGAGCTCCTCTTTCAAAGGTGCTGAACTTAATTACCCAGCGGTTGATCGACAAGCCTACGCTGTTTTCAAAGCAGTTAATCACTTTCAGTCCTATCTTTTGAAGTCAAGGATGAAATTCATTGTCCCTTACCCAGCCGTGAGGAACTTGTTAGTGCAGAAGGAACTAGGAGAAAAGAGAGCCAACTGGGTCACCTCCTTACAGGAGTGTGACTTAGAAATCACCCCAGCTCAGATCGTGAGAGGCCAAGGGTTATGTAAGTTAGTTGCTGATTCAGAAGCAGGACAACAAGAAGAGAGCGATACATTGAACCTAGGTCAAAGCGATCAAATTTTAATCTGTTGCACACAAAACCCTGTTAGTCCTTGGTACGACGATCTAATATTTTGTCTTGAACATGGGTCAGCCCCACGTCACCGTGATCCCGCTAAGAGAAGAGCGTTGAGACTGAAGTCTATCTCCTTTCATCTGATTAATGGTATCCTGTTTCGTCAAAGTTTTGATGGCATACTGATGCGTTGTCTTGAAAAAGATGAAGCATAAAAAGTCTTGCTCGAGTTGCATGCAGGAGAAGCTGGTGGTCAATAATGCTTCTTACTTTTCCTCTCTTGAGATGACCGAGTTCTCTTTCGAAAAGGGAATTAATTTAAAGTATTCTGCTAGCTATTACCCTCAGGGCAACGGATTGGCAGATTCAACAAACAAGAACTTGATCAAAATCATCAAGAGAATGGTGGTTGAAAATCACAAGAATTGGCACAATGCACTGCTGAACGCTTTGTGGGATGATAGGGTTACGCCAAAAGCTGCTATAGGTAACTCCCCCTTTTTTCTCGTTTATGGCAGAGAAGCAATTCTGCCACCTCACATTCTTCTTCCCTCACTACTGTTGTCAGAGAAAGTTCGAGAAGAAGATTGTCCCCCTCTAGAAAGCCGAATTAACGCTTTGATGAAGCTAGAAGAGGTAAGAACCCAAGCTAAATGAAAGTTAGATCAACATCAACAATTGATTAAAAGATGGTTCGATTCTAATTCTGCTTCTGATAGGAATTTTGAAATAGGCGATCTCATCCTGAAATGGGACAAACCACACGAGGGAAAGGGAGAGCACACAAAATTTCAAAACTTATGGCTTGGACAATTCTTAATTGCTGAAAAGTTGGGTCCTAGTTCTTTTCAATTGCAGAATCTTGAAGGGCAGTCTGACATCTATCCGGTGAATGGCCAAGCCCTGAAAAGATACTTTGCTTGATGACTACCCTTGTATATTATGTAAATATCTTATTTTTGTTTGCATTTTTGTTTGCTTTCTCTT
>ML827024.1:20409-50396 GCA_009831015.1 Picea engelmannii
TCATAAAAATCATGACTTGTTGATCTTAAGACTGTTATTGGTTTACGTCTTTTAAAACATCGCTGAAAAAGATAGTAATTGATGATGTTGGTACAATTTTCTGGTTGTTGTTTTTGAGTTGAGTTTTTCTTTGCTGTCCTAATCTGAATTTGTTTCTTTTAACAGATATAACTGCTTCGCCTAGTGTGTCGCCATTGTTGGCAGCCAATTTAATTTTTTCAATTGCCCTAAAAAGCTGCCTACACCTATGTCTCTTGAACTCCAAATTTTTGTCGCATTTTGCAAACGGACGATATTTTCATTTCAAGCGACATTTGCAATTTGATTTCGATTTAGTTTTCACGACTGAAAGCGTGAAAACTCCTCCATCGTTATTTGGACTGTTGTGATTTGATTATTTGATATCCTGATTGGTACTTACCTTTGTCTGCTATTAAATGGCTGGAATGATTTTCAAACTATGCCCATTTACTTTGATTGCGCAACTTGATTTCTTTGGTAAGGCATTGAACATATTAAGTTATGGGTTATATTCGATTTCATAAGGGTCATGGTTGATCTTGTTTTATATAATGTGATCCTTACTATCATAACTTCTTAACTTATCGATTTCATAAAGTCATTGGTTGCAATGTTTATAAACTTTGATTATGCTAAAAAACGCATGGGTCACATTTTAGTTTGATTTCATATTTGAATGGCAATAGTTTACACCTGGCGCGTTGGTGAAACTTTTGGATTTCATGTTGGATTGAACTATACACTTGGCACATTAATATAACATATGGTTTTCATTATACATTTGATTAATGGCACGTTGATATGGTTATTCACCGATTTGGGTTGGCCGGTTAATAGGTTTTAAACGTTATGATTATTGATGGAACAACTCTTTACTCAGCCACTAATACACTGCATGGCGGTGGTAATTACACCACCATTGTTTGATGGCGCCTATAGCGACCTGGAGAAGTTCGTATGGCTCCCGTTCATAAGAAAATTCAATGGTTATAACCCTAGCGTGGCTTGACAATTTGCGTTAACCTTCAATGGCTGCCGAGCCAAGGTTGGGGATGTGCAACTTGAAATTAGTGAGCAATTTCTTAGCTCGGCAAACAGTCTGCCTGCTACGGGACAAAAGTGGTCTAAAAATTCTAAATTGGAAGATGTCCCGTGGACATTTCTCTTCCAATCTCGAATGGTGAACTCCTGCGACAAAGGATGGCCTGCAAATATGTTAAAACAACGATGGCATGACCTGCTAATGATAATCAAGCAATTCATTACTTGCGAGGGCAGGTACAGGTTCGTTTTCTTGTTTCACCTTCGTCTATTGATGGTTTTTATGGGTTTTGAACTCAATGTGCCTCACTACCTTCATAGAAGTCTGTTTAAGATGGTGAAGAGGTACAAGCGCAGCCAGGCCGATACCGGCCTCTTCCATTATGGGTTGATTAAAATGATTGTGGTTTATGAATTGGGGTTATGTCATGACAGTTGGGTTGATTTTCTCAGTCGTAATGGTTTTGAGGACTCAAGTCCACCACAGGTTGATAAACCTGTGGTGAGCGAAAGCAAGCCTATCCTCCCTGTGCCCTACAATGTTTTTCTACCCAAACCTCTACCCGACTCACCTATGAACTTGCCCATGTCTGTTACCAAACAGGTCGAAATTGTTAAGCCCACAGCTAAAAATCCTAAAGCTAAATCTAATGCAAATTCTAAAGGCAACAAAAACGGTCGGTTAATCTCTCGCATGGCGAGAAATAAACCGAAGCCCTCTGTTAACCCTGAGCCTATCGTGGTCAATGAGGATTCTGACTCGGAGATTGAACGATTCCTTGCAGCTGAGTATCCCTACTCAAAAGGTCTGTGTGACAAACCTCCTTATGACTTTGTCAAAAACCTACCACCTTGTTTGCGAGATGATCCCAATTTCCCTGGCATTGAAATACCTCGTGAAACCCTCGACGACTCGTCGAAACCCTCTCCTGCTCAACCAGCTGTTTCACCATGCGATCAATGTGGCTTATGGTTGGAAAGATACTACCTATATGTGCCTATGTTGCAATCCAGAATTCATGATCTGGAAGATCAGGTGGAAAAATTCACCAGTCAGAATGCCAAGGTGCAACCCACTGACAAGAAGCAGCGAACAATTGGTTCAATTCTGTTTAAAAACGTTGAGTCCGCTACAACATTTGTCAATTCGAAATTGGCATAGCCCGAACAATTTCGCTGGTATGACCTTCGCCCTTTTTTATGACATATTCATAAACTTTGTGTACATCATTGACCTGCTCTGTCACACAAGAACGCATTACTGTATATAATTTCGCTTGGTAAATCAAATTTTGTTATCGTTAAGGTTTTAATTAGATTTGGTTTTGATTCTATTAATAGTGATGTGGATTTGATTGTTTTAAAATCGGTTGCGATTAAATGTTCTGTTGCATCTATTATTGACAAGCTGTTGTGTATTTCAAACTTTGAAACACGATCTATGTTGCGATACGAATTGGTTATGATTCACATGATAGGCAAACGATAGTTATCTGTTACAATTTTTGTTTAAGTATGACTTTGATCAGCCTGAATACTGTTTGGATTATGTTTAAAAAGAAAAAGGATTTTTTTTTATCTTTACCCGAATTGTAAAATCGTAACAGTCATACAAGTCTCGGCTAGTCAATTCGTTGTGGCCGGTCGGCTCTGTTCTCTTTTGAATTGGAATAATAATGGATATTCAGTTACGAATGGATTTGAAAAACCGAAATGATCATGCCTAGGATGACTCAAACCCGATTTTATTGGATTACTGCCCAACTTATGATTATTACTGCTGTTGTTTGATCTTGACTATTTACTACCCAACAATCAAAATCTAAGGCGATTTTTGGTCAATAGTGTTACGCATGTTTCATTTTGAATATATCGTAACATTCTTCCATATTGGCATTCGATCACAATAGATTGAGTCTTATGCCTGCCTATCTTTGTTGTTGATTAAAACGACATGAACTTATGTATATTGTTACAGCTGTAACAAATCTTTTTGTGTTCAATGGTATCGATTATAATTAGGTTGTGGCAAATCATATATTTTATGATTACGATTCTGTTCGATTATGGTTTTATTGATTACATCGTATTTTATATCACTTGATTCACTGCTTAAATTTCATTTGATACGAACAGGCCTGTCAAAATTTGACCATGTTTTATGGTAACTAAAAACAGAGCATTCTTTACTCTGTTCCGATTGAATTCATTTTGATACTGTTTGATTTGAATGATAATTTCAATTGAACCATTAATAATTCGTTTTTTGATCATTATTAAAAGATGATTGGATTTGATTTTATTTTGGTTGATATCTAGTCATGTTTTCTATTTTTGACTAGCTACAGAATCAGATGATTCTGTAGCTAAGTCTGTAGAATCAATTTTTTATTATTTTCTAAATGAAATATCTTTCTAATTGGATATTTGTATGTTATTGCAGGTAAACTCGAATTTGCAACTGAGTTTTTGAGCAGTTAGGGGATGTTTCACAGATTTCACTTGCATTTTATTTGCTTAGTTTAGAAGATTTTGGGGATTTTTCCCAGATTATGTAATTCATTTTGATATTATCCACAAGGAAGTTTTACCTTGTGAAGAGACTTATAAATACTTATGATTTTTTTAATAATCATCATCCTCATTCGTGGGAGAACAAGGATATAGAATTCTGATACAGACTGGAGCAGAATTGATGTTTTGTCATAGCTTTAGCTTCTCAATATATCAACATTTTGTTTCAAGTTTTGTATATCACTTTGCTTATGGTTTATGACTACTTTAGCTATCTAAATCAAATGCAAATGATATAATTTTAATTATTGTTATCTATATCTTGTTTCTTCTAAATAGATGAAAGACATAACAATTGTTAATTCAGTTTGTGAATGACAGGTTTATCTTCTTCATAGATTGAATTGTTATATATAAGTTTTCTGCATAACAGGTTTCCCTTATTGCAGGAATTTATAATCATAAGATTGTTATGATTCTCTTTTATGTCTTGTTTGTCCTGTAAAATACTTCAAGGAGCAGCATAACTGATCGTTTACGAAAAGATTAAGTGCTAAACGGTGCGAGTTTCCCTCCTCCAATCATCTTAAGAAGTCATCATACACAGGGTGGACTTGGAGCGTTTCCAGGTCAATTAGTTTGTTGTTTACTATTTTGATTAAATAGTTTAATCAGATTGTTTAATTTCAGTAAATATATTAGATTGTTTAATTTCAGTAATGTTTATTTCTTTTTCATAAAATGTAAAAATCAAAAAGAGATCCTTGGTTGTCTTAGGGCAGAATATATATGAGTTTTGCAGGTTTTAATCAATTATGTAGGTTGTTCATAGTGTACATTTGTGATTAAGAAATATTGTAGCTGATAATTAGATAGTTGATTTGAGTTATTACAAGAGTAATTAGTAGTTTGTATATATAATAGTTAGAATAGTTTATATTTAGTATATTAATTCATTTTCTTTGTTTTATTAGTTTCTAGTTTCCTTTATTTTAGTTAGTTTCTTGTATTTAGTTATAGTTTAGTTTGTTTTATTTACTTTACTTAGATTACTTAGCTCATATCAATTCTCTCTTTGGTTTTCATAAGAAACCTTAGAGCGGCCAACGGAGCCGTTAAACTCGTCAGGGTGGCTCATTCCAAATGACTTGGGTTATTTAGACAACCCCGGACCGGTTCCACTCTCCCAGTTGACGGACGGTCAATTTCGCCCGTCAACAGGAGACTTATTTGGTGTAGAATTTCCCTTTTTGGGTGGCATGTTGGCCAAGTATCACTTTTGAACATTTATTTTAAGGTGGTTCTGCTAGACAATCTTTCTTCTACTGTATCTCCAAATTTTTCCTTCCTTCTGGGTATGAAACTTTATTTTTTGTAGTTCTCTGATACTTCTTCTCTGCAATGCCACAAGTCTGATCAAAATTGGATGTTCCAAGTGGAATTTACGGTAACTTCCCCACAACTTGTTGATTTTTGTCCTTTCCAGGAGATCTCACTTGTATAGCATGCCACGCACAAAATAAATGATATAAAATTCTGAAACTCGTACCATAAATACTACAAACTGTCCACTATCCAATTAAATCAGTATCACTCAATTTGGAAACTCTAGGAAGAAGTTATGATTGTTTTACCTGGAACACCTTCTTGAGACTAGTCAGATACCCTATCTTCCACAGGGTGTATCTACAAATTTAAGATGACCCAGAAGATGAACGTTTTACCACATATACCTTACCAATTTATGTGAATAGCCTCCATAGTTCAAGGTCTGAAACATTACAGAACTTTATTTATAGCGAAATTCTGCAATGACTCATTTCAGGATGATTTCAGAACCCTATCTTGTACAAGTTGTATCTCCAAAATTATAAGGCCTCAGGAGCTGACATTTTAACCCAACGTACCTTGATCTGTCTACTAAATATTCTCCAAGATGTTCCTTATGAAATGTTGTAGAAAACAAATTATAGCGAAAATTCCAAGGTGTCTCAGATGTAGCAGCGAAACCCCAAGACCTTGAGCTCTGATACCATATGTTAAGAACCAAATATCAATATAGCATAGAAAAACCTCAGAATAAGTACTCAACGCCTTGAAAAAGAGAGAAACTCAGATAATAACTCTCTTTGAGGGGGAAACCTACTTATGCCCACATAAATGTACAATTACAAGATGATTCAAAATGAAAATGTCTCCTTGGTATATATAGGAGACTAGGAGGTATAATCACAACTAATGGACTAAAGCCGACATAAATAAAATAACATTACTAACATAATATGCCCTATTTAAGGGGTAATGAGCCACTATTTAGGGCTTAACATGATCCCATTGGGTTGAGAAATTCCAAGCATTCATCTCTTATGCAAGAAATAATTTTAACTTATGGGAAGTAGTAGAGTAATCATAGCTCATACAAAACACATCAAACTCAAATAAGAATGCATTGGGATCTTCCTTGTTCAGACCGTGAAAGATTTATAGAGCATATGGGGGGATGTTCTTCATTTTCATTATTCCACCAAGATCTTTGATAGGGAATTCAAAGTTGATTGTCTACTCATGGTTGTTTCATGTTACTTGTTCTTTTTCCATCTCAGGCCACAAAATAGGTATTTCTTATGCTACAAAGGCGTTAGAGGTTGTTGCCACTATTTATGGGTCTTGAATTGGATTGTTTTGGAATTTGATGTCAAGTTGCCCTTCTACCGTAGATGTAAGCACTACCTCTAGTGTGGGAATCTATTCCTTGACTAGTTCAAGTATGTAAACCTTCTTAGGTCCCTCAACTCTTATTCCCGAAGTTCGTCCTCTGAACTTCCCTGCAGAGGGGTTAGTAGAATGGGTGGTACTTGCAACACCACTAGATGGGGCAACGAGGTTGGGTTTGTTTTGGGATTTTTACCTCTAGTGCACTTAGGCTTATTCATATAGTCTTTATCATTCTAGAAATTAAAACTACTAAAAGTTCCAACATGACAAGGGCCCATGGAGATTGACCAAAGTATTTTGCGTAGGATTTCACCTCCCATCTTACTTCTTCCACCTTTCGAGTAAAAGAATGTTGGTTCTGCAAAAAAAATTAAAAGAGAACAATTGCACACCCTCCTAAGATAAACTCCTTCAACACTTCCTCAACAACGACGCTAAAATATTGGGTTAATTATATAATAGTAATTTAGTACATTAATTATCAATTTGGGTTTGTAGGCTTATGAAGAACCAAGCAAAATATATGCAGAGCAAATATCAGAGACACACCATTCCAATAAACTATGAAATAAATTCAATATAATTGCTCATCTGATAGTGGACATTCTAAGGTCAAATTATAGGTTGGATATAGGTTTTTATACCCAATAATACTCTGTTGGATCCACTCTATTAGTCATATTGATCACCATTAATCTTGAAAAAAAAACAAATAAAAAACACTAATACATGTGATCATGGAAATAATTCTGGGCAGTTTGTCAATTAGTGAAGCATGGAAATCATCAATTGCATTGATATGCAAATCTGGACAATTCTTATTCAGAGAATTACCAACTAGATCATCAACAATCAAGCTTGAAGCTTCATGGTCATACGCATTAGCTGAACTACAACATAAATGAAATTGCAACATTAATAAACTAATCTTCACTACAAAATTCCATGAAACTATCTACATGAATTGAATCGAATGAATCGATTACCAATAACATAATTTCAATTAAATATAATGTAAAATATTAAATAGAACAACTAGGGCGCTACTTCTGAGATGAAGGGGGGCTTTCCTTCTCTCAAAATTATGTCAACTAACACTTACAAACTCAGCAACGTGACAGTGAAATGCACATGAACCAATCTTTATATTCCAAAATTAATAGAGTACATGGATGCTTGAACAGAGTGCAATCTGCCTCCTTAATGCTATATCAGTCTATCAAATTATATGTTCCGGCATGATTGCCTCTGACATTTGTACAATAAGATTCAAATTAAATATTAATATCCCTTGAACTTCCAATCTCATGTAATCCACTAAATATAGTCAGGACATTACATTTTTAGCTTCATACAAACTAATTGAACCAACAAAATTTTGTATACGTAAATTTGTTACGATTTCATGACCGGAGGAATGAAATCGTAACAACCTCATATGCACTACATCAATTGATTCGATCTTTGAACAGAAATAACGCCTCTATTGTTGTAGTGTTGACCAAATTAGATAGTGGATGTCCATGTGTACTCGATTATCTCCAGAACCCATATTTATGAATTGGTTGGAACAGGTGGAAAGTATATCAACCATTGAGGCAACTTCAAGAAATATTTAATAGACTACATGAATCTTCCAGTAATGTCATCATCTTGAGTAATTAACACATATCATTCATTAAACAAGGAAAAATGAAATACTTCGGATAAAATAATTACCTTTAAGCCAAACATTCATTTTGAGGGCTAGATGGTAGAAGATATGTCATTATAGGATAATAGGATGGAAATGACAAGGTAAATAGTAGGATAAGGTTCTGTATAATGCACCAAAACGTGTCAAAACAAGGACCCTACAATACCACGCATGTTCAAATGATTGTATGATATACATAAACGAATATGCAAACAAAAAGATATGTCAAGAATGTGGGCATGACAAGTACCATGAAAAAAGGGTAAGGCACATTGTCCTCCTCGTAAGATATTAAGGCATATGCCTATAATTCCAAGGATTCAAAGTCTCTTTCATTGCAAACAATTAGCCATGTTGCAGGGGTGGCATGCCTCCCATAGAAGTGAGCCAAGAGTTATGTGAATCGTAGCAGATTCAATATCTATGAAGCATATAGAAGATGCATGGCCCAATAAATTAAAGGATGAAGTATGGAGCCTACAATTGAGCATAGATATGGATGGAGTTAATCCGTATTCCCTCCAAAAAACCAACTATTCTATTTGGTTAGTGGTAGTGATCAATAAAAATAGCCCCCCATGGTTTTGCATGAAGAATGAACATCTTATGCAGGCTTTTATAGTCCCAAATAGAAGGCAAGTGAAAATAATGGTTGTCTACCTCCTACCATTGATATATGAATTTAACCAATTATGGAAAGGGATACATGCATATTATGTATCAAGATCCATCCCAATGGAGAGGTATTTTACGTTGTATGACATATGTGCGTACACCACACATGACTATGCAGTACTGAGAGTTTGATCTTGTAAGCATGTTGATTGATTGATTTATATTTTTAATTCTATTTGGCATACTTCATTTGGTGCAACTATATTTTTTACACTAACATGCTCTGTATACGATAACAACACAAGTTTTTTAACAAAAGGGTATCATGGATGTAAATTTTGTTGACCTTCTATAAAGGCTAGGTGGTCCAACCACCTATGAAATCCAGTGTACAATTGTTCGAGGGTATTCCTCCTAGAAGAACACCCTTATAGAAGAGTTGCATATGATTTCAATGGTAAACCAGAGAGAACCTAGAGACCTGAAATAACGATGACGACATATTGGATTAGGGCATATGACACAAAAAAGGAGAAGGAAATGGTAGAGTTGCTTGATTCAAATTGGGAACCTATGTTCGATGATCCTGAATTTTTTGACACCTATGTATAGAAAATTCCCATTGGGATGAAAAAAAAATATGCGTTTCTTGATCTTCCATATTGGGAGCATCTTAAGATTGACCACTTACAATATCCCATGCATATATTAAACAATGTTTCATCTTCTTTAAGGAGGCAATATAATTGAATAAAAATGACACATTAGTTGTCAGGAGAAATCTTATGGCTTCAAATACTAAAAAGAGACATTGGCCACGAGGATAAACTAGAGGAGAGGTTGGTCCCTCTTGGTATTTTAAAGAAGATGATGTCCCATGGATTTTGAAGAAAGATGGTCTTTCTATGGAAAATGATGTTATATTGGGTGTGAATTCACCTTCTTTATATGGTTTTACTCTACAATGTTTCTTCACTGTAGAAGGGAATTTGTCAAGGTTGAAATCACATGACCATATGAACCTTCTAAGGGTATGTATGTTGAATACATGATTCTTATTCTATACAGTCGGTAAAAATATTCTATGCACTCAGATTTTTATGACAATTAATGAGGTGTGTGTCTATTTTGTCGTGTCATTATCCTTTTCTCATGCATGGTTGTGTGAACCATGACTTTCTCTAGGACTTGCGACATGCCATATAAAAATTATCTACATTTTCACATTGAATCAAATCAAAGGAGATTCATATGGCTAACATTCCACAGTGGCATCATGATATAGCTGAGATTGTTTGTATGTTTGAGAAGGAACTACCCACGATTTTTATGGACTTGCAAGTCCATCTTCTAATTCACCTACCTAATGAGGTTGAATTATCTAGAGTGCTCTCATGTCATTGGGTATTCTTCTTAGAGAGGTACATGAAAAAATTGAAGGGGTTTGTTCAGCAAAGGAAAAAAATAGAGGGGTACATAGTATACAATTCGTTCTATTATTCCAGTGAGTACATTAGGCAAATTGATGACACAACAGGGGCAGTGGTTTGGGACGATTATCAAGATGAGGACAAAAGGGAAGGGGAACTACTCTAAACGAACAAAATAAGGCACTTGATAAAGAGTAAGTCACTTATATTTTGTCAATTTAGTACACATATGTTTAAATTGAAGTTGATATTATATATTTGATCTCATGCTATTCATTTTGGATTCTTGTATACATCAACGAATTTAGAAATTGATGTCATCATTAAATTCATTCTTTAAGTTGATAATATATATTTTATCTCATGCCATTCATTTTGAATTTTTGTATACACTAACGAATTTAGAAATTGATGTCATCAATAAATTCATTCTTTACAACATAGAGGAAATGCGACCATGGGTCGCATTGTATGATGATAAAAAAACGAAATGAGCCAGTGACAGTAAAGCATCCAAATGGTTGAATGGTAGAAGCATGCCTTATCTTGATCATTTAAAAAAAATATGCCAAACATTTGTCCCAATAGTTGGGTGGCTAATGAGATACAAGAGAAATATGTGATGTCTGTTTGTAACCCACATGGAGAAGATCTTGATGCACTAAACATAAGGATTGGGTGCAACAACTCTGTAATACCCTCTCTAACTACCACATTCAATTTATAATATTGCATATTTGAATTGTAACATGTATTATGTTTTTATTAATGTTGAGGTTATTAGACATATGACATCGTTCTTTGTTCTCAGTTTTACAAGTGCATTTATTCCCATATATGTGGGAATATGGACATAATTTTCGCATTGAGTGTGCCAATGGTGGACACATCACACAAGATTGCAGAGTGGAGGTCTAGTTCGAACAACCTAGTCATGATAGCCACCATTATCAAAACCTAATAGAGGGGAAGTTAGGTTACATTGGAAAGATACAAGAGATCATACAAGTGTAATTCTCATCGTTTCAATGTGTTATTTGTTTTGCAAGTGGTGGGATGCATTCGACTGGAGAAATGTGAAGGAAGATCGTGGTAGTGAGATAATATGTATTAACTCTAAAAAAAGGTAGGTTGAAACTAAGGAACCTTATGTTATCCCAAAACATTGTAACCAAGTGTTTTTTTACCCAAATGTGTTGGATGGGGATTGGTGGTTCATACTAAGACATGATCTGAGATCTAAACATATTTTTGAGAACAACAATGTTACCATGCCAAGCGAGGAATATAATCAAGGTGATGACAACATATACTGATTTGTAAATGCTTTGTTTCAACTTTTATATTGTGGATATCTCATTTTATTATGGGTATCTATAATGGCCAATTATGTTTTTTTTTTCTTGATCTTATAATTATGATGGATATGAAAATGTAACAACCATTTACAACCACCATATTGAAAACACATTAAACAGTACAAGCATAAGATGTGGTTTTGATATATTTTTATTGTAGCAAATTTATGTTGTAGTGTATTAGTGTATGTTTATGTTAACCTTTGAATTACTAATCATTAATTGAGATATCACAAAGTTGGTGATGTGCAGTAGTAAATATTTATTTTAAATTATATTTTATTTAGCAAATATATGACAATATTAAAAAATAAAACCTCAAAATTTGTATTGTTTGAAAAAATCAATATTCAAATAAATATATACTTACTTTGATGGAACTTCTAAGGACAATTCCAACAAAATAACTTTGTGCAACATCTACAGGTTCTTGAATCATACGTGTGGTGTTGACATTACCAATTTTGATGGCATTCCCAACCTTAACTAGTGCAACTATCATGGCCTTCACTTATTCCACTCCATCATTTAGTTTTATAATCATATAAACTTATATTAATCATTCTTTTTACATTCTTATTGAATTAAGTGTAAATATAGGAAGGACATGAAAATTCCAAAAGAGTATTATTTCAGAGCCTAGTCATAATTAAAGAAAATTTTAATGATCCATACTTATCTAAAAGTATAAAAACCTTTGTCAATTTTACTAAATATAAAATGCGTGGTGATATTCCTTTTTAATAGAAGATTCATAAATTTAGTATTAGAGTAAAAAATTGTTAAACCATTTCATTGAACGTGTCAAATTTATTATTGTTCTTTATATTTAGTATTTTAAATTTAATTGAATAAATTTCATATATTAAAATAGTTGGATAATAAAAATTAATTAAGTATTTGGAAAAATTAAATATTAATAAAATATAATAATTGTGATTTTATTAAACAATTTTATTATAACTTTGTGTTGTAAGATTTAATAATAATAATTTAAAAAATAACATTATTATGACATCAATTATTATTATTATTAGTGAATGATGATATTATAATAATAACATTATAATATATAAAAAATACATAATTATTCAAATCAAAATCATTTGACTCATCATATTTAAGTATTTTTGTTTCTAAACACATTTAATCAATGCCTTGTATCTTGTTGGACATCGAACAATTCACCTTGATGAAGAGTTAAACATTATATGGCATTAATGGTTATAACGTCTTACAATCACAATCCAAATTAAACGATTTCATAAAAGTAAAGTTGAACATTATATGACAATTGTAAATTTAAATGAGTGATACATCTCAAATTTAACTTAAAAACATAATATACAAAAGCGATATACATATGAATATATATGTCAAAAAATACATCTCAACAAAATATGCAATAAAACATGTCATATATACATCTCAACTCAAATATAAAACAATCAATATACATGTCAATCAATATCACTACTAGTTAGGTCCACCACTAGAGCCAGAGCCAGATGCATCAATGTCTTTGCTACCAAAGGTAGAGGGTCTATCAATAATAATATCAGAAAGAAATTTCGACATAAGTACACTATCAAATGTCTTTCTATCAATATCAACCTATGCAACAGTACCTAATATGAAAATTGTGTCCAAAGCATCAAACGATTATACGGTGGAGGATAACACATGTGGAAAAGAAGGGAAATGATCATTGGATGGTGACACAAGTGAAGGAGGAGGAGGAGGATTAGTGGATGGTGATGCATGTGGAAGAGAAGGGAAAGGATCATGTGGAGGGTCATGCATAGGATCCCTCAACCTCTCAATGAGGTTGGTAACACTGACAATATGACAGATCAACAACGTCACATCATGAGGTAGAGTTGTCCATATCATAGAGAGATTTGGTACATGTAATATGTCTCTAACCGGTATTGGCACCACTCCATGACTAACCATGACACCACATAGGAGGAGGATTGGTGGATGATAACACATGTGGAAGAGAAGGGAAATGATCAGTGGATGGTGACACAAGTGAAGGAGGACTGATCTAGATGGATATCGGTGGCCACCCACTTTTTCCAACTGGCTCAAAATAGTTTTCTGGCAATTTTGGAAATTTACTATGTTCAACATTTTTCACTTATGGGGCCATTTTGAGGGCCTAAATGAAGGTTTTACAGGATAGAGCTTATCAACAATAACTTATGGAATAATTGAATCCCCAAAATGAATCTCCTCGACGATACCTTTCTAACGGGCTATCATACGCTTAAAACGAAGATTGTATGCAAAAGTTACGACCCCAGGAAGTTAATGTACTAACTTACCCAAACGGGGCCCACATGACTTTTGGCGCTTCATCTCCTAGGGTTAGGTTTTTGGATGTCTAGGGTTTTGGGCATTCATGTTTATTGTAAAAGGCCTTCAGAGTCTCGTTGTAATTATCTTCTTGCGAATGAGTGCAACCGTCACATCTCTTCTCAGAGATAAGCCACCACCATTCCAGCAAGCTTGTTTCTGCTACATTTTACAGTTTCAACTTATTTTATTATTGAATAGAAAACCAGTTTTACTATATCTATATTATTTTGTGTTAATAATCTATATTCATTTCATTCTACTCATAAAATCTGGATCAGTGTTATCAGAGCGATCTGCTCCCTCTCGTCTTAATGCATGTCCCCAATGAGGTCAGAGTATAAAGAGTTGGGTCTTGAGCGTGTTTCTCTTGAGGACAAAAGCTCTCGCATGCCCAAGCGACCTCTCATGGCAGGAGAAAAGAAAGATGATGGGACAGGAGATCCTTTCAAACTGTTGATTGAGGAAGCCCTCACGCAACAGAGGAACGAGATGATGGATAGTTTCGCGCAAATCCTTTGGCGACTACCAACAAGAAACACATCGTCTTCGAGCGGAGGCACCACCCCCTTCAAGGTACAAATAAACTTCAATATTCCTATATTTGAAGGTCAGATAGACGCAGATGTTGTAGACAAGTGGTTGAATCTGCTAGAAGGGTATTTTTATGTCCATAACTTCTCAAATAGAGAAAAGATTACTTTTGCGCTCTTCAAAGTCGTCCCCCATGTCAAAGATTGGTGGGAAACGTTCTATGAGCAAAAGGAAACAAATGAACCCTCATTATTTATAGTCACAACCACCTGAGATTCCTTAAGGGATGTTATTAAGGAACAATACTACCCTGTCGAAAGTTATGATGACTTATATACCAAATGGACCACACTGCAGCAAGAAAGAGACCAAGCAGTGCCATATTTCACAAATATCTTCCATACCTTGTGCACCAAGCTGGGTATCAAAGATTCAGAGAAACATTTGATGCTCAAGTATCGTGGTGCTCTGCATAGATATATCCAGACTGAAATGGAATTTCTAGACATCTCATCCTTGGACGCGGCCTATCGATATGCCGCCAAAATAGAGCAGAAGCTCAAACAAAAGACGCGACAATTTGGGCCTGGGAACCCCTCACAACAAAATCCAAGATAGGGTGGCCCCAACCCACAGAACAAAGGACAGAGAAAAGATGGACAGTATCAGGACAACCAGTCCAAGCCGCAAGTAAAGAGGGACACTAGAAAGACAAATAAAGATACCGGGAAGTGGTGCGACTTCCATAAGAGCCCTTGGCATAACACTATTGATTGTCGCTCAAAGCAGTCGCTGGTGGCTGAAGTGAAAGCCTCTAAATCAGTGTGGATTATGACTCTGAGCCAGAACTAGAAAGGGGAAGACAGATCATTGACATGGAACCTAGTGCCATCGTTTCTACCACCAAGCTCCAGCCTAGTGAACTAGACGAGCCAAAAGAAGGAGAGCGCCACTTCCATTCGCAAATGTGGGCAAAAGGCATCCTTCTACAATTCATCGTTGATAGCAGTAGCTAGAAGAACCTCATCTTTGCAGAGGTCATCAAGTGGTTGGCCCTGCCCACAACGCCTCACCCACAACCCTACACCATTGGATGGCTCCGCCAAGGAAGCGATCTTCGCGTCAGCCAACAGTGTCGACTATCCTATGGCATCAAGCCCTTCAAAGACGAGGTATTGTGTGATGTTGCTCCTCTCGAAGCTTGTGATGTTCTTTTGGGCCAACCTTATTTATGGAAACATCATTTTGTATATGAGTCTAGGCCTCGTAGTGTTATTACTACTTTGAACAAGAAATTGTATAGAATACTTGAGGCAGTCCCACCTAGAGCTATTTCCTTGATCTCTGTTAAGCAATGCAAGAAGTTCATCTCTCAGATAGGGAAGTTTGTCTTCTTCGTGATTCACTCTCAGAATAAGCGAAAGATCACAACCACATTCAGGGTCTCTGTAGTTGACCTCTCCACACAATAAAAGCAAGTAGATAAGGTCGTGGAAGAATACTTGGATATCTTCTCCTCACCTACTGGGGTACCTCTACACTGTTAGGTCAAGCACCCCATCGATCTGACCCCCGATGCACCGCTTCCCAATGGACCAGTCTATCATTGCTCTCTGTTAGAGAATGAGGAGATCAAGTGACAAATCCAAGAATTGCTCCACAAGGGGCACATCCGTCCTATCTCATCACCTTGCGGGAGCCCAATCATGTTGGTACAAAAGAAAGATGGAACCTGACGACTTTGCATTGATTATCGAGCTCTGAATAAAATCACAGTCAGAAACTGGTACCCGATTCCTTGAATCGACGACCTCCTTGATCAACTCATGGGGTCCATTGATTTGAAGTCTAAAGTCTGACTACCACCAAGTCCCGATAGAATAGACAGATGTATGTAAGACCGCCTTCAAGTCAAAGGAAGGCCTTTTTGAATGGTTGGTCATGCCCTTTGGTTTGAAAAATGCTCTGGCCACTTTCATGAGGATGATGGACGATATCCTGCGACCATTCACCAATAATTTTGTAGTGGTGTATCTAGATAACATTCTCATTTACAACAAGACTTGGGCCGAACACTTGCAACATATTCAACAGGTTCTGCACAACTTGTGGTAGCACAAGCTATACACCAACTTGGAAAAATTCTCCTTTGGCATGGACAGGGTCCATTACCTGGGCTACATCATTGATCAGTATGGTGTACATGTTGTTTCAACCAAGATCCAAGTCATTGATGACTGGCCAGCCCCAACCACACTCACTGAGCTTCGAAGCTTATTGGGCCTTGCCAATTTCTACTGCAGGTCTGTGTTGGGATTCTCCCATATTGCATGGGCCTTCAACCAAATCACCAGGGGTGGTGGTAAGGCAAAATTTGTGTGGGGTCGGTCCCAACAACAAGCATTCGATGATTTGAAGCAACGCTTGTGCTCATCCCTAGTACTTTCACTACCAAACCTGCAACATCCCTTTGAGATTGAGACAGATGCTTTAGACTATGTTGTGGGCGTCGTTCTCACTCAGCACGGCCACCCCATGGCTTATCATAGTGAGACATTATCTGATGTTGCTTGTAAGTACCCTACTTACAACAAAGAAATGTACTCCATTGTGCAATCCTACCGCCAGTGGAGACAATACATTCTTGGGAAGGAGACAGTCATCCACACTAATCATAAGCCACTGCAGTTTATGTAGACACAAGGAAAATTACAGAATGCCCGCCATCAAAAGTGGTCCACGTACTTGCAGCAATTCCACCTCAACATCAACTATAAAACATGAAGCACCAATCGCGTCGTTGATTGCCTCAGCAGATCACCGGTCGCGACACTCACCATGGTGCTAGAATCTTGCGGCCATGAGACCTCTGGATGTCCCCAACTCTATGAGACAGACCCAGACTTCCCCACCACCTACCAAATGTTGGGTGCAAACATAGTTGTCGATAATTTTTATCTTCAAGATGGATTGTTGTGTCGTCTGGGCCATATCTGTGTTCTATCAAGCGAGCGAGCGAAGCTGATCTGGGAATCCCACTACAGTCGGGTGGCATGACACTTCGGCGTCGAAAAGATAGTGGTGATGCTACAGAAACATTTCTACTGGATGAAACTCCGACAGGAGGTTAGCAAGTATATCAGGTCCTACACTGTCTGCGTTATTTCCAAACCAATCACTAAGAAATAGGGCATGTACACCCCTCTTCCTACTCCTGACAGGCCATGGGAATCCATCTCAATGGACTACATGTCGGGCCTCCCGTCGACCAAGCGGGGAAATGACTGTGTTTTTGTGGTTGTTGACCGCTTTTCTAAGATGGCGATTATGGTTGCCTGCAATAAGAGCATCACAACAGAGGCCACTGCCAAGCTCTTCTTTGAATAGTTCTGGGTACATTTTGGACTCCCACAAACCATTGTCTCAGATAGGGACAGTCGATTTCTCAGCACATTCTGGTCAAGCCTTTGGTCACTGCTGGACACCAAGCTAACCAAATCCATGACCTTCCACCCCCAAACAGATGGCCAAACTGAGGTCGTAAATCCAATGGTTGTGCATATCCTTCGCATGTATAATTCAAAGAACCCTCGCACATGGGATGAGAGCCTTCCCTATGTCTAGCATAGCTACAACTGAGACCTACATAACTCAACCAACCACAGCCCCTTTCAGGTGGGGTTGGGATTCCAACCATTGGGTCCCATAGATGTTGCACTTCCCCTTGCAGTCACCTTGACTGACTCATCTCCTGTTCCAACTGAAGCTGACAAAGGCACCCGGTTCATTGAGCGGATCCAACACATCCGCCAATAGGCTCAGGATATCCTACAGAAGTCTAATGAAAAGTACAGACAACACCATGATCAACATCGGGTGCCACATAAGTTTTAGGCGGGAGACAAAGTTTGGTTGCACTTGCAAAAAGAACGCCTTACAGAACCCCATCGGAAGCTTTGCCCACTCTGTTATGGGTCGTACACCATCACCAAAGCCATGGGGGATAATTCTTTTGAGCTCAACATTCCTCATTTCCTTGTCCTGCACCCAGTGTTCAACGTGGATCTCCTTCACCCTTATTTCCCACCATTATTGGACACCTCAGACGTAGTAGAACAGATGACACCAACAGAGCTCAACCCTGACTGCATCTAATAGGCATCCAACGATCAGATTGTGGTAACACAAATCAAGGGAACTCGACAGCAAAGGATCCAACTTTATCGAGTCATCAAAGCAGGGCAGCTCCTACACCAAGGCAAGTGGCTCACCCGGGGCCAAATTCAACAGAAATTTCCTCATCTGATGGGGAAAATCAACACAATGGAGAACATTGCTTCCTAAGGAGGGAGGAATGATCCATATGGATATCGGTGGCCACCCACCTTTTTCAACTAGCTCAAAACAATTTTCTAGCAATTTTGACAATTTACTATTTTTAGCAGTTTTAACTTCCAGGGCCATTTTGAGGGCCTAAATGAAGGCTTTTCGGGATCGATCTTATAAATGATGGCCTACAACATGATTGAGGCCCCAAAATGAATCTCTTCGACTATACATTTCCAACGGCCTATCATACGCCTAAAACAGAGATCGTATGCAAAAGTTACGACCCCAGGAAGTTAATGTACTAACTTACCCAAACGGGGCCCACATGACTTTTGGCGCTTCATCTCCTAGGGTTAGATTTTTGGATGTATAGGGTTTTTGGAATTCCTGTTTATTGTAAAAGGCCTTTAGAGCCTCGTTGTAATCATCTTCTTGCGAATGAGTGCAGCCGTCACATCTCTTCTCAGAGATAAGCCGCCACCATTCTAGCAAGCTTGTTTCCGTTGCATTTTACAGTTTCAGCTTATTTTATTATTGAATAGAAAACCAGTTTTACTGTATATCTATTATTTTGTGTTAAGAATATGTTAATAATCTGTATTCATTTCGTTATGCTCATAAAACCTGGATCAAGGAGGAGGAGGATCAATGGATGGTGACGCATGTGGAGGAGAAACCTGAGGATAGGTGGATGGTGTAGACACATGTGGAGGGGGAAGAGAAGGATGATCAGACATGGATGGATCAAACAGATGTGGAAGCGGAGGAGGAGGAGGAGGAGGATCAGATGTGGATGAAGAAGACGCATATGGAGGGGGAGGAGGATTAGATGTGGATGGAGCAGACACATATGGAGGGGAAGGAGGAGGAGGATCATACATAGCTGGATTAAACACATGTGGAGGGGAAGGAGGAGGATCATACATGGATGGTGAAAAAAAATATGGAGGGGAAGTAGGAGGATCGGTGGATGGTGTAGACTCATATGGAGGAGAAGTAAGAGAAGGAAGATGAGGAGGACCATGTGGTGGAGTAGAGGATGTGGATGGGTTTGGTGATGACCTAGATGGAGTAGGGTCATGAGTAGGATCCCTCAACCTCTCAATGAGGTTGATAACACTGACAATATGACACATCGACAATGTCACATCATGAGGTAGAGTTTTCCATATCGTAGAGAGATTTGGTACCTGTAATATGTCTCTAACCTGTACGGGTACCACTCGATGACTAACCATGAAACCACATAGGAAATCCACCACCTATATCTGGAATATCTGATCCAAACTGCGTGGCATGCAAGGCTTATGTATTAGAGGTTGGTCCTCTGCCTCCTCAATCTCTTCATCATGTTGGGGAGGCTCATCCTCAACATATGTGTCAATATCTGAAAAACAATAGATAATAATAATAAGATAATTGAAACAAAACGTTACAATAAATTACATGTGCATTAAATCAAACATAAAAATATGCAACTAGATTTATTAAAACATAACAATAATATTACCACTATAATCTGGTGGCTCGACTTTTGTAAATAGGATGATTGGAAATATTCTCCAATCTATCCTCATGTATGGTTACTGTACAATATCAAGGATATGATTGTCTTCTCTGGCCAAAAAATCACATACATCCTTACTGACTGGAGTACATGGAAATTCGATTTGGCCCTTCTTGTGCAACAACTGTCTCCACATGTGCATACATGCATTAAAAAAAGACCTACCAGGAAACTGGTGTACTAGTGGTCGAGTGGCATGAACCCTCTCAAAAAATAATGTAAATAACTTTGACGTGAATGGGAATAATCTCGTCCCGTTTAAAATGACACAAAAATGATCCAATGCAAAACAAAATTGTCTCAAAGAAATATTTGACCACTTAATCAATCGAGGCCTCTAAACTAAACTATCTACATAATGCAAAAAAGGGTAACTAATGTGCTACCCATCAGAGCTAGTGTATGACAGTGTCAAGATAATAAGACATAGGCACATAACCTCCTCTCTATGAAATGAATATATTTGTAGCTGACCACCACGAACCTGGAATTCCGAAGAGGAAAGAACATACAAAGGGACATATCCCTTCACATATGCCATTTGAGTCTCTCCTACAACACCATACGGTAAATCAAGAAACTTGGGCCAATCCTTTCCCCTCATATACAACCCAATGATGAAATAAACATCCTCCTTTGTGGGATATTACCACAGATTGAGACCGACCTTGAACGCATGTCGACCATGATCCCAATGACGTATCAACTGCTTCAAAAATGGAGAGTTCCCCCTGAGGGATGTACCCTCATCATATAACTTGAGAAGGCCAACATCCATCAAAAGGGCATGTGTCTGTTGTGAAATAGGGAAAGGGAAAAACTTCCTCTCCCTCTCCCTAGCCTCCCACTCATGTACAAATGTATAAATTTGGACATGTTGTTTTTGCTTCTCCTCCTCTCGTTGTCACCGTCTCTAATTCACATACATATATTTTTAGGCACATATATATAGATAAAATAAATTGAAATTATAAAACACACACGTATATAAATAACTTGTATTAAAAAAAATCTAAAATTAATTTTTGTTTGCAAAAAAATGTAGAAAAGTAATTGGTGCACCTAAAATAGACCATACACACCGCCAACGGTGTTCTATATCAGAGAAACAACACCGCCATGTGGTGTTGTTACTAACACTCATCGTTGTGCCACGTTTCTTATCGCACCACTACATATTTTAGTGGTGCATGCCATAAGATGAACTGCATAGTTAAATTGTGAAATATTCAGTCTGATTTTGTGCTCTATACAACACCGATGCATTTGTTGTACCTAAAGGCACTTCTAGGCTAAATTGTTTTATTGCAAATTTAATGGTGCAGTGCATTAATATGAATGCACTAGTGTTGTTGTGTTATTATAGCACCAACATTATGTTTTGTGGTACATTGGGTTGTATAGAGAATTGATAATGGGGTGTCCAATGAAACACCTCAGCATGCCAAATTGTTTAATATTTTCCCAGTGCGGTTCTTTTAACCACACCAGTGCATTTCATTAAAAAATATGCATTGATGTGCTAAAATTTATAATGCACAAAATTACCAATGCACTTTGTTAAACTGGAAGCACTGGTGCGTCAATTCTACCAGAGCATCGACATCTTGTTTAGCGGTGCATTGTCTTTCATAACGCACCAGAGACGAGGCCTCACAAAAGATGCACTACTATGTTTAATTTTCAAAACCTATCATAGTGCGTACATTTAAAGTTTACGCACTAGTGCTCCATGCTTATTGTCGCACCTCCAAGTATTTTAGAAGCGCATTGAATAAGAAACATGACACTAATAGATTATGAAATATGACACCAGTGCGTTTGTTGGACCTATGGGCACCGCTAGGTTAAATTGTTTTTTTGAAACTTAAGTGGTGTGATGTGTTACTAGTAATGCACCAGTACTACCATGATATTGGAGCCCTGGCATTTTGTTCAATGGTGTGTTGTGAAGCATAGAGCACCAATGATAGGATATCCAATGAGATGTCCGCTATGCCAAGTCGATCAATATTTGTCTCGATGTGGTTATGATAACAACACTTGTTCATTTGGTTAAAATGGTTGCACCACTACGTTAAATTTTATGGATTGTAAAGTTAGTGGTGAACTTAATTAAATGGAATGTACTGATATAGGGAGAAACCAATGACATTTCGGTTGCGGGGCGAGGCATCCCAAAGGATGCACCGCTTTGTTTTTAAAATTTATAATGATGCTCTTCCTTGAATGACACAGTGCGTATGTTTATATTAGACGCACCAGAGGTGGTGCTTACTATGAATTTAGAATAGGACACACCACTTCAGGGCGAGTCAAAGAATTCAAGCGTGCCGCTTGGAATTAGAAAAAAAATGTCAACTTTCAAGCTAAATTTAAATTTTAATTGGATGAAAATGAAAATAGGAAGATAATAAATAATTTATTTGGACTCTAATGTCCCGAGGAGGCATGGTTCCACCATTGAGAGGAAATGAAAATTAGTGGTAATTTCCAAAATTTGGAAATGTGTGGAATCTACCAATGGAGCTATCCAACTCACTGTAGAGCACCAAAAACAAGGCATATATGGAAGAAGGGTGAGCACTAGTGCTTGTTTGAGAGTTTGGAAGCACGGGATGAAGTGTAACAATTAAAATTGGTTTGGTAATTTTTTTTATTCACACTACCATGGTGCGCCTAATGATAGTGATATGCATCGGGGCATAATGTTCAACAACACTAGTGCGCTTTGATCTGTGATTGTTATTTTTATTATAACATATAATGGTGTTTTTGAACATTTAAGCACTGATGAATTATTGTTTATGTGCACACTAGTGCATATGTATCTGAAAGGTGTACCGATAAAAAAACCTTTGGCCACTCGCCGCCATTAATAATCTCCACAATAAATAGAGAAGGGATATATTTTTGGGGGAAGTTCCATAAAAACCTCTGCAAAAAGGTGTTATCCTTGTAGTTTAATGGACTACCTTTGGAAGTCCAACCATCACAATGGTTCATTTCCACTTCCAATTTTGTCGAAAAAGACAAAATAAAATTTAAAAAGGACATGTTTACAAACTTTACAAAAGGTATAGAAACTAGGTTCTTATTACAAAGTTCGGTGAGGATCCAATTTGGGTCAGACCTCCCTATTTGCAAGCTTTGGTCCCCAAATGCTTTAACTCCCTTCAATCTTCTTCTTATCTACATTTGTGTGCCTACCCCCTTTGCTGCAATTAAACAATCTCTAGAAAATATCCAAGAAATGGTTTCTTCACTGCAGGATGGACTATAAGATATGAATAGGGGTTGCCTTTGGCACAAGTCTACTATCCATCTCATGGCTAGAGATGGCATTTTTTAATGTAATAGGTTGTTGGAAAAATTCTTGTCCTTGAGATGCAAGTGAAAGTAGCTCCTATTTACCCTTGACCTTGGCTCTCCAAGCTTTCTTCTTGGTTGTTTGGTTCTTGGGATGGATTTCAATGTGAATCCTCCAACAATTTTCCTCCTAATGTCTAGTCAATCTGCAATATTGATAATAGTTCCTACATGGGTTGCTTGGCCTTCTAGAGTGCCAACAATTGCTAGCCTTATGACCCCTTTTCTTGGAATGAAAACAAATTGTTCCATACCTTTTTTATTTTTTATGATGATTTCTAGCTTGGTTGCTAGGTCCCCTGAGAATTGGAGAAAATTTGGATGGTGAAATCATCTCTTTGTTGTTATTTTCCAAGCCTCTACAACATATTTGAGTGACTTGCTACACACTCCTTTTCTAGCAACTACCTTTTCCTCCATGGAAAAGGATTCCATAGTGGCAACAAAAGGGGATTGCTTGGGTTCTTGGACAACTGCTTCTAGATCCTTCAAGGCCTCTTCCTTTTCAATCAAGTTCTAGTATAGTTAGGCAGTCACTTCAGTGAACCTCTCCTCTCACTAATTATCCATCTAAGTGAATTTCTCCATCAATTGCAAGAGCTACAATCTTCTCCTATCTAATTCTTCCCTCATGGTGATGAAGGAGTCTTGGTGCTTGGAAACCTCTTTTTCCATCTCATCATCTCTCTACCTCAAATACCAACTTTCCCTCTTCAAGGATTTTCCCATGGCAGATGTTTAAAAATCCCTGACAAATTGGATTTGATACGATCTGATTCGTAAATGGTAGGCATATAACCTGTCCATTTCATCAACACAAATGCTTCTTTGGAATGATAATTGAGTGATTCTCTACAGTTTTGGTTCAATGCTCTATTAAAATTTCAATGCTCTCAATTTTAATTGCTAGCAATGGAACAAGGGGGAATCGATCCATACATAAAAACTCAACCAAACAATGGAAGGAATAGATAAACAAGGGAAAATTGGCCAAACAAGTGAATAGAGTCACCTAGACGGTGAATAAAAAGCCTAGGGGGATCTAAATTCACCCAGATAGTAAATAAAACTCCTAGGGGTATGTAAATTGACCTAGGTAAGTGTAGAATTGAATGCACAACTCTATGGTTAGAAGGAAAAATTCCCCAAAAGTAATAAAATGTAGTGGACGACCTGTGAGCAAAGGAAAAATTCCCAACAATACCAATCTGAATCAAGGAGTGAGACAAACCAACATTCTCCTAAACCAATGAATAGAGCAGGGTTCCTACACTGTATTTACAAGACTGTTATTATTGTATCTTTCATGAAAACATCCATACCCCAGAGTGCTCAAGCACACAATAAAGTAATGAAGCCACACTAGAGCCATGAAATTGAAATGATTACACACATATTTCCACGTTAATGGGGATTTTGTTAATATCACAAGATAAATACAGAGGGGTGAGATATACACAGATATGGATTGTTACTTACAAACAATAAAAAACTGTAGGGAAAATTGGCCATGGATCAAAGGCACCTTTGCTCATCTTGGATAGGCTCCTTAAATCCTTCGTCTATCGATCTTCAAGTAGTTTTCCCTCTTCGAGCTCTCAGTTGTTCTACTTTCTTCCCCAAGTTCTCCATATCTCTCTCTTTTTTTTGTCCTCACTACAACCTTCATTATTTTAATGGGCTACCTTTGGAAGGCCAGCCATCACAATGGTTCATTTCCACTTTCCATTTTGTCAAAAAAGAAAAAATAGAATAAAAAGGACATGTTTACAAAAATTACAAAAGGTAAAATAACTAGGTGCTTACTAAAAAGATTGGCAAGGATCCAATTCAAATCAATACATGATTTGGATAATCCCTTGCGTTACTTCTATCTTGCGGAATCCTTTTACCGACCACCTAGAATTCTAAAATATCAAAATAGTTGACATGTGTCGATCACATTATATGTATAAATTTCGTACATCAAATCATCAACCTGGGGGCTCGTAAGCTTTGAGACGCAGGCACAGAAAATGCAAGATCATAGCCTATTATATCCTATGTTGAGAACTAATACCGACAAACCACGTTTAAACACAAACTGTTGAAAATCAACACTAAGGAATGTATCATTGGATTGTGGGATAACTAATGTTATAACGGGTATGAATCACAATCTTTCATGCACAGATGTGATGTTCTTATGATTTTGCAGGAGTAACTTATTAGTGTCTTAAACCTTCAATGATTTTTCTGTAGTGAAACTAAGGAATGAATGGAAGGAAGGAAAACAATTTGTTGTAAATTCTACAGAGGTGTCTAGGTACACTTGGTCAATGACAGGGCTACTCTTATGGTGCCAATCAAATTCTTTCACTAAGATCAAATCCAAGTGTTCCTGCAATTCAAGAGAGAGTATTGCCTTGTCCAATGACCTTCAGTGGGGGGACTTTTCCTGTAGAGGATGAATGCATAAAAATACAACAATTAAATCTATAGTTGAACTAACTAATATAAAATGAATATATCACATCACATGTTAGGGAATGGAGGGCCTGCCAAACCTAGCACATGCCGTGGGAAAACTTACAGACTAAGTAAGCACTTAAGCACATGCAAAAAATATCAAGAGTTGTTTATTATGGAATCAAATGATAGATTACAAGTATCCAAGCATGGATTTCACTTCCTTTTACAATAATCCTCATTACATTACTACCAATACTCCCCTTCTCCTATGTTTTATGGTTGTTTATATACAGAGAAGAGAAATTGAGTGGATCAAAACTAATTCCCTCAAATCAGAATTGTCAAGACATAATCAGCTTACAAGATATTTGTTCATCTCATGTTTGATGGATCTTGGGTGCAGAAATAAACCAAGATCTGATTACAAATGATTTTACATAACATAAAAAGGCTAGGAATGACTTGATTTAGTATCTTTTGCTAGTTGGGCACATCCTTTTTTCTAGAAGACTGGAGAAGACATGTGCAACTGTAAATCTAAGTAGACCCGGATTAGAGAAACAACCATATCTCTTAGATCCTTCATTATTTTTTAAAATCACTTTAGAGTTAGTTATATGGGCATGTTAGCCAGAAAACCCATGTTCTATAATTTTAAGATTCGTCCTTAATTGCTTAGAAATCATGTCTGAAGGTTGTTGCTACTAATTTGGCATGTTTTTGACCCAAAATTTGACCACAAGTTGGAGGTCCACATGTGTGACCTAGGTGAGATTTAAACCACAAGAAATCATGTTGAGGGTCTCAGTGACAAAACCCTAGTTACAAAATTCAAGTTGGAGATGCATAAGTATACCAATAAATGTCATCGAGTACATGAATTGAATTGCCCAAAAATTGGCAAGATTAGTCTAAACCCTTTCTAAATCATTAAAAACAAACTAAATTAAGAATATGAACAATATTTTATTCATCAAGATTGTTAGGCACATAAGTATGGGTAAATGTAGTAATAGGCATAGTAAATGGGTGCAAGGATAAGGTAAAGGAGTAACAATGTAAAATATGTCAATTTAGCAAACCAACAACATGTTTACCTAGGATAAATTCATCATGTAATTTCCTTGGGAAGTGCAATGACATGAGACCTTTATTCTTGTAAGGGTCTTCTGTTAGGATATTTAGACACTTAGGAGTTAGTAAGATCTACTTGGACTATTGTGTCGTTAGGTAAAAGTGTGTTCTCTAATGTGTTTCTTTAGTATGCATTTGTAGTTAGGAAATCTGACGGTCACGATATGTTCCCGACATAGAGTGATTCGATGGTTCATACTCTCCTCGATCTTAACGACCATTGATCCATGGCTTAACACTCAATTGGTCCATGATATCTATTTAAATAGCATGGAGGGTCATTTGTTGATGATCGATTGTGAGAAACTCTCTTGTACAATCTCTCTGTAATTTTTTTCTTTGCATTAATAAACTGCTCCAAGTGGCCGCGTTGGCTAGGGTCGTGGATGTTTCCCCGTAGGGGTTTTACCACATGAAAACATCGGTGTGTTGATCTTTGATCTGGTTATGTGAGTGGTTATTTAAGGTGTTCATCCTCTGTTGGAATACCTGTGTTATCGAACATGGTATCAGAGTCTGTTTGAAGACCCGTTCCTGTTGTAGATCGAGATCGTGAAGAAGAGTTGTCTCATCTCCATTTTCTGTCATTTTCGTACATTTCTAGGCTGAGAGGATTGTTCCATTTTGTCCAGAGTGCTCATTTCAGTCAGGCACATTTTTTGTTTCACTCGAAAAGGTTTTCGTTTGCCCAAGATACGACCATTACAGTCAGATCCAGAGGTATAAAGCTTGAATACACATATTTTTAAATTTTTGCAAAGTAGTATTTTGGTTTTGCTTTATTTATTTCCGGGTTGCTACTCTTTTAAATCTATGTATTCTCTTTGTCCCACGCCCTGTGCGATCTCGGAAAATCAGAAACATATAGGAAAAGGTGCATCTTCCGAGTAAGCTAATCGAGATCTAACCCTTGTTGTCATCGAGAAGCGGAATTTTTTTTATGTGTGAAAAGAGTTTTTTTTAGCACGCTCTCCAAGGTCGTCTTCCACAACAACAACAATCCTCCTTCTGAACATTACAATATGTTTTTCTAGATCATTTGGTTAAAACTTGTCTTATTAAGTAAGAGGTCTTGAGTTCAAGTCTCTCTTTTGTTACCTTTTTAAAAAAAGTTCATGTTAAAATTGTAAAGTGTATTTCACTTCAAGTATAAAAGTGAATCACTAGAAGTAGCTTTAATATTTTATTTTAGAGTTATTTATTTTGCATGCAACTTTTCTGTTATAAAGTAACTTCATTGTAAAAGTGATCCCCACTTCTCTTTATAAAAGTGGGTCACTTCATAAAGCAACTTACACAATCACGTGGTCATTTGGTTACCGATTGTGCTTTTTAAAAAAAAGGCATAACTCTAACATCGGAAGTTTGTTTTCAGTGCCATTTTTTTTTAAATCGCATAACTTTTTGAGCTCTTTCCATACAGATCATCCGTTTCAATTTTTAAATCCACATTATCTGCATATTTAATATGGATTCTACAAGTATTGTCTTGCTTACCAGCAACAACTACTTCCAATGGAAATCACATACGGAAGATTTATTAAGAAGTAAGGGCTTGTACCAGAGTACCTTGAGAAAGGAAAAAGCACCCACTGATGCTGATAAGAAATCCAAGTGGGATAATAGCAATGACAAAGCACGTGGACTAATTGGAATTTCCATCTCTCTTGATTTAAGGTACCACCTTCAAGATATTGATGACCCCAAAGAAGCTTGGGACACGATTGAATCTGTGTTTGGTAAACTCAATATTATTCAATCACAACAGTTAGAAAATCAAATACTGACCTTGAGTCCAAATGATTTTTCTTGCCTTGGAGACTATCTATCTAGGTTCAAAACACTCAGAATTTTATGTGAAGAATGTAAGATAAAGATGGAATTTTAAAACACTCAGAAGTTTAAGCTAGGTAGTGCATATTATGTGTTTGTATCTACCTTTTATGCCATGAGAGAGACTCTCGAGGAAGAAGCTTATGAAAAACCTAGTCTTGAGTCATTTTGTGCTTCTTTGATTCGAGAGGAAGATAATCTTGTACAATTTGGAGTGATCAACACTGCAGGTCCCTCCAACAAAGCCTTAGTTTCCCAGGAGAAAGATAAACCCAAGTATCCCAAGAAGCAACATCCTCGCTACAACAACAAACAACATAAGGGTCCCAAACCTGCTAAGACAGCTTCAGCTCCTACTGGTGACAAAGGAGAAAAATATAAAAGTAAGAATACTAACATACATTGCATCTTTTGTGATAAATATGGTCATGATGAGTCCAAATGTTTCAAGAAGATGGTAGCTTTAGAAGCAGTGATGAAGAAGCACAACATCAGTATTGATTCTACTTCTTCTCACGAACATGCACTTTTTGCTTCTGGTTTCTCCTTCAATTCAAATTCTACCACTACTTCTTCTTTTGATGAGTGGCTTATTGATTCAGGAGTATCTTATCATATGGCTAAGGATAAAGCCATATTTTCCGCTCTAAATGAATCTAACACCAAGATAATATTTCTTGGTGATGATAGATCTCTTAGTGTTGTAGGATCTGGAATAGTTCAAGTAGATAATGGTCATTTCAATGATGTATTATGTGCTCCAAGTCTTTCTTGTAACCTTATATCAGTATATCAAATCACTCATTCAGGTGAAGGTAAAACTGTCGAGTTTTCACCTCACCAAGTTGTAATCAAGGATCTAAAAGATCCTAAGCATGTTCTTGCAACTGGAATTGTTGATGATATTACTAGGTTGTACAAGTTTGACAAGTTTGGGTCATCATATTTTTCATCAGTTTTTGTTGCTCATAGCGATGACTTGAGCAAACTTTGGCATGAGCGGTTTGGTCATCTAAACT
>ML827025.1:3621-47653 GCA_009831015.1 Picea engelmannii
AAGAAATGGAAAATTGTAAAGAACAACAATGTGTATTCCCTCAAGAGGTGAGTGGAATGGCCTATTGCAATGATGCTTGAAGGATCCAAAGAGAAAAGAGGATTCTCAAGGGAGAATTCTTACAGCATAGAAATACTATGAATATCTTGGTTTCTTAGAGAACCCATGGCTCGTATTTATAGAATTCATACATGGAAAATTTTAATTGGTTCATAGTGTGACCAAGAGACCATTTAGGGCACCCTCTAGTCCTTGACTAGCCCCCCATTCGGATTTCGCTCAGATATGAGGGTCAAATCATGTTGGGGATTGGTCCATAAGTGGTTGAGGGGCCGAAAAGATCCATAAATGCATCGTTCATAGAAGTGCACAAAATTTCTCATACGCAGTCACACACTTGGCACATTGTGTGCATTGAGGGCTTTGTTGGCCCACGCACACTGCGCACTGTGCGCACGCTTCCTTTGGTGAATTTGTGCATGTAAATTTTTTGACCCAATTGTATAGTTTTTTTTTCCTTTTGAATGCATTTCATTATTGTAAGTGGACTAATTTCTACTAGCATTGATGTGTTTCCTTAACCATTTGCATGCAATGTTGCAGACAATTTTTCAATGATAATAGATGCCCCATGATGTGTGAGGTTAGGAGCATACGTATAGCCGAAATACATCAATGTTTGTTTTACTGATAGTTCCATTGTCATGAAGAGTGAAGACATGAACTGCAAGATCGATCCATTGCAGGGAGAGGGAAAATTGTGGGACCCAAACCTTTCTCTAGGGAGAAAAACAAAATCTGTGTACAAACGAGACAGGCATGTCCCATGCTCATTGTTAGCACTGAGAGTCACCCTCAGACTACAAGAGGGTAATCCCAGTACCCATCAAAATAAAAGTAAAAGGATTAAAATGGGTTGAGAAGGTGGATCAGTAATATCGTAGAGAGAGGAAAGGATAACATAAGTAACTACAAATCAGTTCAGAACCATTGGGCTATGGAGTCATAAATATCGTGAATAAGGAAGGCATTTAAACCGCCTATTAGACAAAATATTAATGTTTGATAAGTAGAAAGAAGACATAAAATGTCTGAGTAATGAACCATGAAAAATGGGCAAGATGAAAGTAGATCCTCTACCACCTCAGGAATCCATAGATCAGAGAGATCCTACATCGAGACAATAAGAAAAACAAAGAATATCTGACGAACCATGAAAGATGGGCATGATAGAAATATATCCTCCATCGCCTCAGGATTCCATAAATCAGAGAGATTACATTCAGATAATAAGGAAAAAAGAAGGGTCTGAGTGATGAACGATGAACATGGGAAAGATAGCAATAGATCCTCCATCACCTCAGGAATCCATCAATCATAGATACTACATTCAGACAAGAAGGAAATCATGAAACAACGTACAAACTAAGAAGACAGCCTGATAAAAACGATTCAAAGGAATATTCAATAACATATATTTACAATCCAAGCCCGCAGGAATACAAACTGAAAAATTACAAAGCCCTGCTCCTGGAACTAACTCGGCTCTCCCGCCTATGAAGAACACCCCCCTCCCTCAAAATAAAGACTGGTCTATTTATAATCATCTCAGTCCACAACTGTCAGGAGTGTGACCTGGCTATCTTGTTCAATGCTTTACGTTTGCTCCTTCTTCTGTCAGACTGTGCATATATTCATTTGTCAGACGCAAACTCAGTTCAGTATGGGCCTTTCTGACCTCCGTGGTACCATGGGATGATAGTATAGTCCTCTAGGCCATGGATTCTATGCCTTCTATTTATGGACTGAGATTAGGTTTCAACTACTAGTCATTTTCCATTAACTGAATCCTCCTCGGGGTCGGGACAAGGCTCAATGCCTAGGGGGGCACCACGTGCTTCTCTTGGATTAAATGTTATATAATCACATGATTGCAGGGCCATCAAAAGCAGTTTGGATTCACACCTCTTTTGATCCCTCAATTCACCACCTTCTACCACATATCTCTTTAATTATACCACGGTTTCGATTGCGGGATCGCTCAATAATTTTAACACTCGAGCAAGTTGTGTCTCCGCAATGAAGCGTGGTTGTTGATCTGGTTTTGATATGTGATCTAGGAAAGCCCCACTTTTGTTTCCATGCACCACTCTTTGATGGACCCTGCTTCCTATTGCGGAGATCAACGACTCACAATTACTTTGGGAGTTTGAGCTTTGGGCCTTTCCAATGTATATCTCTTTCAATCCTCCGAAGTGAATCTTCCGAAGTGTGAGATCCACTAACTCATGTCCTCAAACTTTAATGGCTTATATTTACTTCAGGACTTTGGCTCCTCTATATAGTCGTTAATCCTTGTGCTACTTTGAAATCTGGATCGCCCAAGAGCCGTTGATATGAATTATTCATGGGATCTTTGCTGTTGAAAAGTGAGTCTGTCTACTTACTTCTGTTTCAAGCCCGAAATGGACCATTCTGAATGTTGTTCTTTGTGCTCAAGGCTAATATCTGTGGAGACCATGGACTTGGTCATCTTGAGATATTTTGGCAGCTATGTGTGATAACATTTGGCTCCAAAGGGGATTGCATGCTCCCTGCGAGATGCCAAGAACACGTAGTTCCAGTGCCTTAGCCTTTCAGTTGTGGATTTGAGTTCAAAAAACATATTTTTGAGGACCACATGCTGATATGTACACTGTCTACTTGAAAATAAAGCAAACACACATGCTCCAGAAGGATATTATTTATGTACAAACATACACTAACTGATTTTTACAATAGGCTAGGTGACAACAAACTTCCACTAGAGCCACTCAAGTAACTTCCTAACGGAAAAATTTCTTACTCTACCACTGATAAACAAGAGATAATAAAACTGTGGCAGCAAAATATTTACATTTTTCATATTACCCCCCAATGTCGAAGGTATGACAAAGCTTAATGGCTTCAATACATGGAGAAAATGCAACTCCATGTACTTTTCCACAGGGTCAGAAAATAGGTGATAAAACCTACTAGATGGGTAGAAGAAACCCTGCTTTGATTTACAGTTGTTCACCTCTGGTTGAATGTTTGTGGCAAGCACAGGTGAGTGAAAGGTCAGTGCAGGTTGTTGATCCACTTCTCCTTTGTCTGCTCCAACAACATCGGCAAGTTGAGGGAAATAAATCTCTTCATGTATATCAATGAATGGGTACTTCTCCTTAACATGTTTCTCGGTGTCTTCTTCTCGGGAAATAGAAAGAGAACAAATTTCATCCACAACTATAGAATATTCTCTTATGTCCTCACTTTCCCTATCAATCTGATCTTCACAAGACTCATCACATGAGGAAGACTCTATCATCTGCAGGATGTGGAGTACAAGCTTCTTACAAAAACCATCAAAAATAAGATGAGTCGGGTAAATCCTCTCGTAATATGAATTAAAAGTATCGTGAAAATCCTTCAAAGAATTGATATTAGCAGCAGGGAGAGATTGGCACCATTCACGAGCATCTTCCTCTAAAGAAAATCTGAACATCTTGATCAAGACATCCTCGTGAAAGATGCCATGTTCAAGCATGCACATATGAAATTTTAATAAGTTCTCACCAGGCCGATCATGCTTGTTTCCTCTAAATCTCAGAAGATAATCATCCCATTCATTAAATAGAGGCACAAGATGTGGATAACCAGCTATGGATGAAAAATTGAATCGGAAAAACCTCTTGGCCAGGATCACCTCCATATCCATTTGATCTGTCTCCCTTCAATGGAGTCACCAACAAATTCTACAAAGTGGAATCGCAAATATATTTTCAAACAATGGAGTCACCATGGTGAAAGATAGGCAATCAGAACAATGTGTCCAGCTTCAGTTCACCATATAAAACCGGATCTATTCATTGTCATTCTCCCAAGAAAGACATCTTCACTTCCATCCCCAACAACTATGCCATTAATGTTAGCACTGAGAGTCACCCTCAGACTGCAAGAGGGTAAGCCCAGTACCCATCAAAATAAAAGTAAAAGGATTAAAATGGGTTGAGAAGGTGGATCAGTAAGACTGTAGAGAGAGGAAAGGATAACATAAGTAACTTCAAATATGTTCGGAACCATTGGGCTATGGAGTCATAAATATCGTGAATAAGGAAGGCATTTAAACCGCCTATCAGACAAAAGATTAATGTGTCGATAAGGAGAAAGAAGACAGAAAATGTATGAGTGATGAACCATGAAAAATGAGCAAGATGACAGTAGATCCTCTAGCACCTCAGGAATCCATAGATCAGAGAGATCCTACATCCAAACAATAATAAAAACAGAGAATATATGACGAACCATGAAAGATGGGCATGATAGCAATAGATCCTCCATCGCCTCAGGAATCCAAAAATCAGAGAGATTACATTAAGATAATAAGGAAAACAGAAGGGTTTGAGTCATGAACGATGAACATGGGAAAGATAGCAACATATCCTCCATCTCCTTAGGAATCCATGAATCACAGATACTACATTCAGACAATAAGGAAAGCATGAAACAATGTACAAACTAAGAAGACAGTCTGATAAAAACGATTCAAAGGAATATTCAATAACATATATTTACAATCCAAGCCCGCAGGCATAGAAACTAAAAAATTATAGAGCACTACTCCTGAAACTCACTCGTCTCTCCTGCCTATGAAGAAAACCCCCCTCCCTCAAAATAAAGACTGATCTATTTATAATTAGCTCAGTCCACAACTATCAGGAGTGTGACCTAGCTATCTCGTTCAATGCTTTACGTCTATGCCTTCTTCTGTCAGACTGTGCATTTATTCCTTTGTCAAACGCAAACTAAGATCAATATGGGCCTTTTTGACCTCTGTGGTACCATGGGATGATAGTCTAGTCCTCTCGGCCATGGGTTCTATGCCTTCTATTTATGGACTGAGCTAAGGTTTCAACTACCAGTCATTTTCCATTAACTGAATCCTCCTCGGGGTCGGGACGAGGCTCAACGCCTAGGGGGCCACCAAGTGCTTCTCTTGGATTAAATGCTATATAAGAACGTGATTGTGAGGCCATCCAAAGTGGTTTGGATTCACATTGATTTTGATCCCGCAATTCACCACCTTACGCCACATAGCTCTTTAATTATACCATGGTTTCGATTGTGGGACCGCTCAATAATTTTAACGCTCGAGCAAGTTGTGTCCCCGCAATGAAGTGTGGTCGTCAATCTGGTCATGATCTATGATCTAGGAAATCCCCTCTTTCACTACCATGCACCGCTCTTGGATGGACCCTTCTTCTTGCTACGGAGATCAACGACTCACAATTACTTCGGGAGTTCGGGTTTTGGGCCTTTCCAATGTATAGCTCTTTCAATCCTCCGAAGTGAATCTTCCGAAGTGTGAGATCCACTGACGCGTTTCCTCAACCTTCAATGGCTTAGATTTACTTTGGGTCTTTGGCTCCTCTGTCTATTCGTTAATCCTTGCGCTACTTTGAAATCTGGATCGCCCAAGAGCCATTGATCTGAATTATTAATGGGATCTTCGCTGTTGAAAATCGAGCCACTCTACTTTCTTGTGTTTCAAGCCTGAAATGGACCATTATGAATGTTGCACTTTGTGCTCAAGGCTGATATCTGCCCAGACCATGGACTTGGTCATCCTTCAATCTTTTGATATCTATGTGTGATAACACTCATGTCATGTAACCAAAATGTGAGACTGTAACTGACGATGTATGTTGATGTAGATAATTGCAGTGCCCTCAAGGGTGGTTGATAACGACAGATGATAATTCTGAATGGTGAACATACTCTAAAGTGATGCAAGGATGACTGTAGGAAGTGTCGATGACTCGTAGGCATTGATGGCCTAACAAATTCAAAGGTCTTCGGCTGGTATGAAACACATGCAATAGTTGCATAGTAAGACCCACCGTAACATGAGAGGTTGTTGAAGTTGAATGTTATGGGGGTCAACGAAATCAGGTAGAAATGATGATTCTCTTTGTTATGTCTGAGACTCCTCATTGTGAAGGTAATGAGAGTCCAGATATTTCCTCCCTTCTGGAAAATGTGTTGATGTCGACAGAAAGGGAGACACGACTCCAAGAAGCAAAGGGCTTCGTGAAATCCACTGAGACGATATCAAGTACTGACATGTAACATGAATGAAGTCAAGATGTAGTGAGACTCAATACTACCCTTGGTTGTGGAATTTTGAAGGATGATTGGCAGCAACTATAAAACTGTATCTAGTGTTAGGGGGACAACTAGATATGGGGTTAAACTGTGCCAGAGGCTAACAAAGTGTACAAACTCAGAGATCATGGGTACATGGACTTGGGATACTTGGGGTTCATGAATGATGTTGGAATGAAAAAAGAGTGGATGCCCCAACCAAGCGCGACATGGGTTGCATTTCCAGGGAAAAGAAGGTCATCAAGGGTGATGACAAAATTCTAAGTAAATGTTGGAAACAAAGGATTTTTACAATTACCAAAGAAATAAAGAATAATTCGGGTTGAGTATACAAATACAGAAATGGGTGCCCTAGTGAAAGGTGGTTTGACCTGTTAGGGTGCAAGTTGTGAAAGAGAGTTGGTGGAGGGTGGGGGCCCCATGGGTGGGTTTCTGTATGAAGTAAATGAATGGAGGATAATCTGTAGATGAGAAAACTTATGGTGGATGAGATGGAGGGATAATGATACTACAGGGGTGCGATCAAATAGAACTGAGATGATATGACCTGGGAGTCCATTGGGAAATCTAGCAATATGATGAGAATAAGTATGGGTTTAATTCTCATAAGTGCATAATACAATCAGGACTCCCATCCCTAGGGGGGTGAAATCAGCATGAGTGTCAAGTGGTGAAGGGGAACTATGAATGGGACAACTCATGTGGGGGAGAGTGCTACCGAGTGACAATACCAAAATGCAGCAGAGGTGATGATACTGTAGAGCCGGATGTAAGGACCCTAAAGTTAAATGTCAGAGGGCGTGTCTGGGAGATGTAATTTATTTACAGGGGGAATAATTGCATGATAGTGTCAAACATATACCTGAAGGGGTTGTGTCTCTTTGATGAACAGGTACTTGCACGCATGAAAACCAAATACCCGACGTGAACAATATATTGATGATAAAGAACATATGACAACTATTTTGATAAAATTTGAACATGAGCATGCGTACATGAACGTGATGTGAGAAAAATGCTCCTCCAAGGCCAAGTCTAGATGATGTCCTGGGGAATGTGAATGTGTAGATGGTGGGACCAGTATCCCGTGGTTGAGAATGGATTGGAAAACGGAGGCTCTGGGATCCTGTAACTGAGTGTGGAAGTTTTGAAAAAGGGACTATATATGGTTGGTGGGCCCACAATGCCACCTCATTTGTACTCGTCATTGTAGCTAAATTGACGAGAGTATTCTGAGGAGATTTGGAGATGAAGAGAGTGTGAGTCGACTGATCCAGGAGTGGCGAGAGGTAGGTTAGTGGTCCTATCCTCCTGCATCATGTGAAAGTTGTAGAATGTAGGTAGGGGGTGTATGGAGGGTCGTACAAGGGTGTTTTTTGGGTAGGGGCCCACCAGTGCATAGGAAAAGGAGGAATACCCGCGTGCATGTGCACGGGTATAATCGATTGTATCATGCATAGTGTGCAGTTGTACTTGACACAACTGCACATGTAGGCACAGGGGAGGAAACAATAGGTGTGCATGGGATGCATGCCTATTTGATTGACAGAAAGTTGCTCATTAGTGTGCAACTTTGAAGAGAACAGGTGTGCACATGTGCGCACCTGTATGGGTGATAGTTGTGCACTGATGCACGACTATTGTTTTGACCTCTGCGCATGAGTGCATAACTGTGAAAAGAACACGTGCACACATGTGTGCACCTGTCTAGGTGAATGCTATGCACTGGAGGCAAGGCTAAGGGGTTTGAAATTTTTGAATTTTTTATGCTTTTTATGGATGATGAGGCTGGCCAAGTGTTTTTGTGTGGATGCAGGTAATCAACATACTCTAGATACTACGATGTATAGAGTAGGACTGGGACCATCTATGAGAGGCAGTGATAGATAATTCAATTGTGCAGAGACACTTAGCAGCCTGTGGGTTGCTCAAGTTCTTCGACTGCCCGATGATACCGTCACAAGATTTCCTGCTTCAATATCTGATTGCTATGTGGAGCACTAGTCTGTTGTGCTTCATAGTGAGAGGACAACAACTGACCTTCTCAAATGTCGAGGATGTATACTTCTTGATGGGGATCCCATTCCGTGGGATGGCCCTTCCTATGGACCCCATCTTCTGGGGGACAAGCGAGTGGGTGACTTGGTGGCTCGCCATTGCATGGGGCTGAACTCGATGTCAAGTTCGATTATATGGATTGAGGCGATCAACGACCTTTTGATAGAGTGCATTTCCTCTATGGTGGTGAGGACATAAGGATCCTTAGGGACTCAGTGGATCACTGGAGGTCAACTGAGGATAGTGGAGTGGGTCCTTGATGGGGACCTTTTTTCCTAGGGAATGAGGCTGCACACCAAGATGATGGGGCAGTTTAACCGGTGTCAGAGATCCGACTCTGGTGACTTCACCTTTGGGTCGATTTTGGTGGCCTAGTTTCTAGAGAGGGTGCCTCTATTGTGCCTTAGGATTTTGCTGGAGCCTATGGGGCCACGAGATTTGCGACTGATGCAATGGGCCCATGTGATGGAACAACACGGGAGTGGAGAGGGTGGCCATTAATTCATGACCATGGTGGTGTGCATGTGGTGACAGATGTCAAAGGTGATACTGAGGTACCCATACACTGGTATGGACTACCGACATGACCCTGATATGATTCTACCTCCTAGGGAGGACTCGAATCAGATCAGAGGTACATTTTTGGATTATGTTTTGTGATTTTGATAACTAGAATTTGATTATATATGTATATATGGATGCTAACACTATCTTTGGTGGTTTTTTGTAGATGTGTGACCCCGAGGCCGAGAGGTAGAGATGGTCGGGGATCCGGCTCACCAAGGACCAGTGCGACCATCGCCTATAGAGTCGAGGGTAGGACAGAGGAAGAGACAAGATGATGTTGGTGTTGGACTAGCACATGAGCAGCAGGCAAAGGTCGAAGTGATGGTAGAGGACCTGCGTCGTCATTTCAAGCAAGTTTTGTAGGGAGTACTTGAGGCCATGTGGGCCCATATCCAAAATGAGGAGGTCCTTGAGCAGTGTGTGGGAATATCAGCGGAGTGGCAGACCCTAATCCTTTAGGAAGATATAGCAGGGACAGAGATGAATGGTTGACTTCCCCCTGGACCTGGAGGGCCTCCAACTGGTGGGGCACCTACAACTAATAGAGGACTTGGGGGGGGAGCTCTAGGGGCACCATGAGTATTGGGTTATGTATATATAGGCTCGAGAGCCCATTTTGTATAGGGTAGTGGATACCCATTTTTTATAGGGTAGTGGATACCCATTTTTGTACCTATAGGGGTGGGGGGGATTCACTGGCCTACGAGCGATGTATATGTATTTTTGTAAACACTTGATGACATTTTGATGATTATTTATATATGGATATACATTTTTTTTTATCATTCGTATCTTCATGTGTTATGTTTTTATGCTTATGATGTCTTTTCTATATGTGGGTGACAAATGTATGATACTTATGTATAAAATGATGTTTAATGTGATATATTCCAATATAATACTAGGCTAGCCATGTTATTTTCTATTTGGTTAAATTGTCTTGAAATATGTGTAAATGTGATTGAATCAAAGTTGTGAKATAATAGTCTAACTTGTAGGTATTTGTGAAAGAGGCAAGGATCGCAAATGTGATATACATTCTTGAGTTGCAGGACGACAAGATAGGAATCTAATAGAAYGCTAAGGTGATGAATGTGTTTGTTGGAACACATATATATTTCTAAACTTTAGACTTTAAATAGATTCCATTCCCATTAAAATAAAAACAAMATGCGCTTGATTCTCATCGTCGATGAGCTCTTCCATCTAATCAAATGATCCTAATTCTTTAGTATTTATGGAGCCGCCTACTCATTAAAAAGTCAAAACACTAAATAATACTTCGCAATTTCGGATTTTGRAGTTTCGTGCTTCAGGTGTGTTAACATGTCGATCTTTCAAAACCCCAATACGCGAAAAGCATCCAACCAACCCTAGTCACCACACACGTACACCTCCTAATATCTGACACATCTTTCCAGAAAGTGACCTGTCAGGATTTTAAGTGAATTTAATTAACCAAATACATGAAGTGATAAATACTTAAAAAGAAACTAAAAATCAGTTAGAAAATCAATTAATAGTTTCACAATTTCGGATTTCGAGAATTTTCCAAATATCATATTCCCAATTCACGAAGCCCGAACCCTGAAATGTCTTAAGCATTAAGTAGGGTTAATTAATGATTAAAAATGATTAGAAATTAATTAATCACTTCGTGATTTCGCATTTCGGAGATTCTATCTTGAGCGACTATCAATATCCCGAGGTCCGAAACCCCAAAATACTTGAGGTTAAACACAATTATTTAAAGGGTTAAATATGATTAAAATTAATTAATCATTTTGTGATCTCGTGTTTCGGAAGTCATGTCTTGAACTACTATAAGATATCCCGAGGTCCAAAATTCCGAAATATACTTAACGATAAGTGCAATTAATTAACGCATTAACAAAGATTATCTCGTGATTAATTTTTCGTTGAAATCATAACTCGGGAAAATTCAAATGTTGTTTGTCAAACTTCTGATCGTGAGCCACCATAAATTAATGACATTAATAATCGATTTACGGTGATCATTCAATATAAGATCTTGGAATACCGCCTAAATATTTTTCATTAAGGAAAGTTAATACTTCATCCGTAGAGATATTTATGAAATCAGTGAAATTAAGGGAAAAAATGACATTGAAATTTTAATTCCATATTGCATTTTCACAGAACAACAAGTTTTCAAGATAAGAAGTTTGTGCATCTCCTATGATAGGTAACAAAGTGTTGATCTTGTGATACCATGGCTCCACAGAAAGCAGCTAAATCATTTGGTGAAATCTCTAACCCAAACACAGACGTCATTTCAGACACTTCACCCAGAATCCAAGACACCACGGAAATATGGATGCGAGTATTCGATATCCTACAGTATGAATTTACCAACTACCCAGATGATTCAAGAGATGAGGAGATTGAGACCCAGGCTACAAAATATAAAACTTTCGTTCAATCAAATTTGCATAAAATAGCAACATGACCTAGGCTCATGCCTTATAATGATACGATTGGTTGGGCACTGGAGAATGTCAACCTCTCGACCAGGACCATCTGCAATTCGCAAAAAGTCGCAGTTGGATATTTCCACCCAGAACATTTCCATGTGATCTACAAATTATCTCCTGTTCCCAACTACATTTATAATGCCACTTCCTTAATGGACTTTGACAAAAAGGAATGCACGCAATATGGCAGGAACTTACCTAATTTGATCAAAGATTGGTGCTCCCGTCCCGAGAGGTTTAGAGAAGACAACCATGGTGTATATGTTATTGCCTCTTTAGAGCCTCACATGATGTATATAGCCATGATGATGTGTAGAATTTACGGTAAGGAAAATATTTCCCATTTCTTCCTACCATGGGTACCAATTATGCATACAGTGGCAGATGGGTATTCCTTCGATTGGGACAATATATTATCCGACAATTTGATTAGGGAGATCATAGAATATCATTCATTGAAAGCCAAGGGGAAACCTACCCCATTTTTCATGTCGGAATACATCATGGATGCTATTTGTTTTATGAAACCATTTCCTTTGATGGGCTAGAGCTGGACTCCAACCAGTGCTAAGTCGATACATTTTTATCATTCAAAGTTACGGGAGGATAAAGCGAGATATTTCTTCTATGAAATCTACAATTATGTGGTGGTGTCGATGCACATCACTATATATGGATGCCCACCCCCTAGGATCTCTGATAAAGTAGTGACCAACCTGGGGAAGATAGCAGATTGGTACATTGAAGAGCATTTTTCTTACATTAGGGTTTTTGGTTGTTCTGTTCCTCCACATGCCTTGCCGAAGTTTCCACTAGATCGATTGGTGTGGCATGAAGTAGCACATCAAACTGTGCTTGGGGGAATCATTAAGGAACTTAAAGAGGTACAAAAAAAGGTATGGCCCAACTTTCCTTTGCAAATTGGTAGGTTCACACTGTTAGATTTTGGCCACTCGAAAGTAGAGGCCACGACCCTGGAAGACATCAAGATGGTCAATATTGAATTCAAGAAACATGATCCTCAAAGGATCGTGGGAAATCACATGGCTCTTTCCAATTTAAAAATATATGAGCATGAAGGTTCCCCATAAGATGAGATATTATGAGGGGTAATATCCTATCAGGAAGTCTTGAGCCGAGTCCAAACTCTGGCTCTAGACAAATCAGCAAAGCTTCAGAATTTTCAAAGGCACTGAAGGAATGGCCTTCCTAAAGTATTGCAGGGATAAACCCCAACACCTCCAACTACAGAGAAAGTTGAGATTTAGAGTTTAGAAGAAGGGAGCTCCAGTGTACAGGATGGTTGAGAACATTTGGAAAAAACTGAGGTTATGAATCAAAAACGCAACACCGCATTGACAAACCCACCGGATGATCAAACTAAAACTCAGGCTAATGCCTTGATAAAAAAGGTAGAAGAAAAACCACCGTCTACACCAGGAAAATCATCCACTGACACAACCGAGCAACGATCACTGACTAAGATAGGCATCCCTATCCAATATGTCACACCTTTACAGTCTAGTAGAGGGAATCTGAGTGTTGAAGTGGTATTTATAGAAGATATTACACCTATTTCGGTAGAAGAGATACCCCCTTTTGACATCTTCTTCAACAAAAAGAAGAGAATTGTTGTGAAAAGAGAAACTCATCAAAGGGAGATTGCAACTGTCAAGAGACACAGAGTATTATACGACGGTCATGCCTTAGAAGAAGCAGAGTTCGCTATGGAAGTGGCAGGCTCAATGGGAGATTTTTCCACATAAAATCGGTACTCAGTTGGGAACCTAAAGGAACAATTGAAATAGAAGGATTTTTTGGTGAGCCAGTTGCAAAGCCAAGTAAAGACTATGGAGCAGAGTATCAGAAGCGAGATGAATAAAGGTTTTGAGCATATTAGAGCCCATGACAGGTAGGATATTCAACAACTTAAGATCAACCTAGATGAGATGCATAAAAATTCACAAGCAAGCAGAGAGTTGGCCATTCAACAAGAGGAGTTGGTCAAATAGTTGCAAGATAAATTAAACTTGACTAAGAATGCAATAGTGGATATATCAGATTTTCAAGCCCAAGCATTATAATTACTCAAGAAGATGGGATCAACCCAACAAAACCTTTTGACTAAGATAGAAGGTATTCAAAACTATTATCGGTCAACAAAACAGTATTTAAGTAATATTTACATGAGAGAGAAAGAGGCCATTGTAGCTAGAGTGACATTTCAAGAGGTCGTGTTATCTTCATCAAAGGAGGAAATAGCTCATGTCACTATATTGTCTCTTTCAGAACAAACTAGAGGTGACATAATAGTTAAAACCTGGGAGGCTAATATAGTTGAAAGTACCAGATTAGCCAAGGAAGTGAAGAAATATTGTGAAGAATCTTGTTCCTCACTCGACAATGAATCGTTGGGCATGGAAATAGACAATATCTATGAATCCCTAGGGAAAATTGATATTGAAAAACATCAACTCACTTTTAAGACAAGTATGGAAGAAGCCCGAGCCGAAATCCAACAGCTGAAAGAAGTTGACCTTACTCAGACAAATAAATGGATAGTCAATCCCAGTCTACAGCTATAGTCTATAACTCTAGAATCCAGGAGGATGGAAGATAGGCTACCTCACATAGAGAAGAAGTTATACACTTTTGAGGAAAATAATACAACAGAGCCTTCCAGGCTGGTGGTACAGTTAATGGGCAGATGTGTTTAGTGCGTTGAGAAAGGAAAGGCCAACACGTCTAGGAACAAATGATACAAAGTGTGTACTCCTTTTGCACGAGTCATGATTAGAGACTAGATGTTTTATGATCTGGAGTACAATAAGAAGAAACGTCTCTGCGAGCAAGCAAAGAGACAAAAAAGATGCAAGTGAAACTTTTCAAATTTCACATATTGTAATTTTTATTGTTTTTTAATTATGAGAATCTCGATCCCCTAGGGTTGAGATCATTTTGTATAAATACATAGTTTGAATACTAAACAAAGGCTGCTTCTTGCTGGAAGTAATAAGGAAAAATTCTCCTTTTGTGAGAAATAATACAAGTGCAGACAGGGATTCCATTTTTTGTGCAATTTGAGTTATGTTCTCTTCTTGTATTCCATATTTCTTGTTTCCCTTATGTTATTCCTTGATAAGCAAGTGATTGAAATTTAGTACTACTACTATTGTAGTCACATTTTATCAGTTGCTTGATAAGAAAACACTCTTTCCTCTTTGTTTGTTGTAAGTAAATACAAGACCTGTGATCTACTTGGATTATTGTACCTCATATTCTTACAAGGGTGTATTCTTTTATTTCTTCTACTGTGAACAAGGTAAGATTCATCTTGCATTGATGCCTCATTTTTTTAACAATTCTGTAAGCTTCCCTCATATCACTTGATTTTATAAATTAACTCAGACGACAAATTACGGCCTTTGTCCTATTCTGTCATTATTTTCATTTGAGGATAAATTCTTATTTAACTAACGGAAGAAAAAGAACCATTTAAAACATTCCTTAAATTCCTGATGCTTTGACATTACTCTTTGAGCCTTAAGTGTAATCTCAGGAACAAAATATTTTTGGCATCATTGTCGAGGACAGAGAAACGAAGTTATTTTCCCCTAGGAGAATGACATGGTAATTTTCTCTCTTTGATAGTGAACAAATATTGAATAAATTTATAAGGCTAAATTTTATCTTTCAGTTGGTGATTCCACTACAAATAAACTGGCATTTGTAGAAAGAATACTAGGAAGAACCCAAACGATCAGAAGACTATGCATGTATCTGATCCTGAAAAGATATTAAAACCAAGGGGATACCTCAAGCAGACTGCTACATCCACAAGTAAGGTTTACCAACCCAAAACTTTGCAAACCAATTCTAAGGTTCCACTTGAACAGTCAACCTCACAAGAAGGATACACACAAAGCCACTTCGGAGATACATCAACTGAGAAGCTTGTAGCTGAAACCATAAACCCCGAGTTGGTTCTACCTGAGATTAAAGCCGAGATCGATTCAACTTCCCCCTTGACTAGTAAAGGCAAAAGATCCCTTTCGATACCTGCTTTTATTGAGGACCTCGAGATGTATTTTTCACCGTGGGATCCCTTTAGTGATGGATTCAGAGAAAATATGGACCATTAGATCCCTTGTGCGATGAGTATCGTCGATGAATAGTGGTCAGAGTAGCCCTAGAGACTTTGGAAAGGAGGCACTTCGATGGAGAAGACTTTGACAAGTAATCTAGGCCATGTATCGGTGAACAACTTAGAAGGAACCTCAGTGGTAGATCATCATGAGTCTCACTCAAGCGAGGATAAGAAGGGAAGTGACATCGACGTGACGAGTAATTCAAGTGTGGAAACCAGCGTGTCCTGGAGGACGACAAGTGTCGATACCTGGTTCAACGAGAGGATGAAGATGGCCCCTATAGGGCTTAAAACTTTGGAAGGTAGCCTTAAATATCGATCGTTGGATCTGGGGGAGAACACCAAAAGATGACTTGAACCGTAGATCGGTAGGAGGGGAATATTTTACTCTAGTTTTTTATTTGGAACAATGAGCATGTCTAGACCATTGGATCTATTTCTATGATTACCATTGGAGTTCGATGGTCTGAGTGGCCTTGAATGCCCAAGCTAGAGGTATTTTGATGGAGGAAAATTTGAGAAGTGATCTATACCATCAATCAAAGAGTGGAAATGACACGTCCTTATTCGTTGATTCATCGTGGGTCCTACCAGTTACCTTGGTGAGTATTGGAAATGGGAGTGACATCAAGGTAACGTAGGTGCCAACATGGAGGCTAGCGTGTCACAAGGAAGACAAGTGTCAAAACCTGGATGGATGAGCCAAGTACTTTTTGATGATGTGTACACCATGTCAATCCCACGTGAATTTCCACGTTTCAAGTGGTGATTGTTCCATGTGTCAAGGTGAATTGGAATTTTGAGGGAGAGAAGTGTGAAGCGGTCTCAGTGCCATGTGTCAATCTAGGTGGAAAAGTTGGGTAGGGCCACCTATCCTAGGTGCCAACTCAAATGTTACATGGGGTCTCACTTAAGAGAAGCTAAGAGGGAGAGTGATGTCATGCTAACAAGGAGAATCAGTTTTTCCTAGAGGTTGACACGTCTCAACCTATAATTTATAGAAGGGACTGAGGGTGAGTCCCTAGTAGTTTATACATTGGTACATGTGCCTTAAATATTAATTGGTTGATCTATAGGTTGAGAGATCTCAACCTTTCATTGAAGGGGTGCTGGTCAGAGTGATTTACAGTCCCGGAGGAGATAAACTCTGATGGGAGGTAATCCAAAGAACAATATGGACCATTGATCGGAGCATGGGAAAGTTGCAATGGCAGTCATAGATCTGTCATGGGTCCCACCTATTCTCATAACGTTGCTAAATGAGGCAGAGAATAATTGTCGAATAAATTGAGGAAATGATGAAATCATATTCGTCGATTGTCCACCTCTGAGAGATGTTAGATCCAAAGGTGAGATTCGTCAGAGAGAAGTCATCACAGTGGGAGATGTAATTGCATGTCATGTTGCTCTAATAAGAAACGCTCTAAGTGAATTTAGAGCTATTGATTTGGAGGAACAATAGGCCAAGGACCAATGAGCCAAGTGGCATGCACCATATTAGTTTCGCGTTGGTTGGCACAAGTGACAGGAAGCCATGTGGATTCCATGTGGCGATAAGGTGGAACTGATGGAAGAAATCCCAAAAACTTTGGGAGGCTCTAAATTTTGATCCAGAGCTCGGAAATGAGTATGGTTATAGTAGTTGGAAATCTCTTGATGAGAAGAAGATGATGGTTCCCTTGAAAAGAGGCTTTAATATTGTTAAAGAAAAAGTGAAATTTTGACACCTCATCCATTAAAATGGTACTTAGGGGGTCGAGGGTCTTACATTTTTCTCTCCAAAGGGCCCTCCAACCCCCCTTGCAACCCCCCTCCCACTAAACCATGTGCAAATAATATAATACATACCCAACATTCTCCCACTTATTGTTTTATTTGCATACGAGGAGGCACAGAATTTCTTGATCAATGATTTAAGGTGGTAATGCCCATTATTTCTTTGCACCAGGAAAATATCTCGGTGCTCATAGACTTTGTAAGTGAATCTTCAACATTCTTCAAGGTGTCTAGCTTCACCAGCAACACCTTCTTGTCTTCAACCACATCTCTCACAAAGTGATACTGAACATCAATATGCTTTGTCTTAGAATGATAAGTTTGGTTATTTGCCAGGAAGATTGCACTCTAATTGTCACAATCTATCTTTACTTCTTGTTGTACCAACCCAATACCTGAACACAATCTATGTAGCCATATTGTTTCCTTGCTTGCATGAATGGTTGTCATATATTAATCTTTTGTAGTTGAGAGTGCCACTACAGACTATATTTTGCTCATCCAACTGATTTCTTCTCCAAATGTGTTAAACACATACCCACTTGTAGATCTTCTACGATCCAAATCTCCAACCCATTTTCCATCAACAGAGCAATGTATGTCCAACACTCTATCCAATCCTAGTCTTCTTGGTAGAACAATTCATAACTAGTAGTGCTACGCAAATACCTGAAAATTCTATTTATTGTTTCCCAATGCCCCCTCTCTGGTTTTTACATATATTTTCTCAAAACTCCCACTGTATGTGCAATGTATAGTCTAGTACAAACAATTTCATGCATCAAACTACCAATCTCACTATCATACAGAACATGAGACATGTCCTCTTCCTCTTCATGTGTCTTGGGACATTGATATGAAAATAAATTTACACCTACAAGAATAGGAACCTTGACAGGTCTACATTCCTACATATTAAACCTTTGCAATATTGACTTGACATATTTTCTTTGATTCAACGAGAGTTCCATGTTTTCCCAATCTCTTTTAATTTCCATGCCCAAAATAAAATTTGCAGCACCAAGATATTTCATGTCAATTTTAGAGGACAGTTGAGTTTTCACATCCTGGATAATTTCCTTATTGTTTCTTATCAACAACATATCATCCGCATACAAGACCAAATAGATAAGATGGTCACTAACTAAGTTGAAATATGAATAGTCATCAACTTTTCTCCTTCTGAAGCCAAGTCCCAATACATAAGTATCAAATTTTTGATACTACATCCTTGGTGATTTCTTTAACTCATACAAGGAATTTTCATCCTGCATACCAACTCTTTCTTTCCCTTCATTGCATAGCCTTGTTAAATTCCAAAAGTGTCCTCGAACACGTAATTTTATTGATCAAAGAAAAGATTATTATATAGTGGGAGAGAGGCAGAGCATATATCTAACCTCTCAAGCCTTATCTCAACATGTCAAGTGTCATTTACTAATAACTCAAGGATAATCACTATGGCAAGGATGTGACAAGGACAACCTAGGAAATACCTGACTTCTAGAATAACTTTATTAATATAGGAAAAAATAATAATCAAAATAAAATTTATGATTATTAGGCTAACATTCCCCCCTTTAATCCTAAAGTTTATTTTTACAAATGCCAAGTTCGTCTCTAAACTTGGTGAATTTTATTTTTCCTAATGGCTTGATGAAAATATATGAAGTTTTATCTTCAGATGGACAATATTATGGCTTGATGATGTCATTATTGATGAGTGTTCTGATGAAGTGATATTTGGTGTCGACATGCTTGGTATTGTTATGAAATATTGGATTCTTGTCCATTTTTATTGTTGAATGACTATCAATCAATAGAGTAATTGGTGATTTATGAATAACACCAAGATCCTGCAAAATTCTATGAAGCCAGACAATTTCATAAGCTACTTCCCAAGATTAAATGCATTTTGCCTCTACTGAAGAATTTTCCGTTGTAGTAAGTTTTCTACAACTCCAAGATACTACTGCTAAACTCATATTCATTAAATAACCTGGTGTGGATGTTGTATCTTTGATATCTCCAGAAAAATATACATTTGAAAATGTAACAAGTGCAAATTTGTTGTTTTTCTTATAGAGAAGCCCAAAATATTGTGTTCCTTGGATATACCTAGGGACCCTTTTTGTTTCATTCCAATGACTTTTTCTAGGTTCATGCATGAATCTGGAAAGAATATTGACTATGTATGACAAATTTGGACAAGTTTTTTTCAAATAAATGAGGTTGCCAATAAACTGCCTATAACTGGTACTATTCACTAATTTCCCCCCTTCAAATTTTGAAAGTTTTGAGCTTTGTTCCATAGGAGTAAGAGAGGGTTTACAATTCTCCATGCCAAATTTCTTCAACAAATTTGTAACATAGTTGGTTTGATTAAGGAATATTTGATGATGTTGTTGTGAAACTTCCTCTCCAAGATAGTATTGAAGTGGCCCAAATCTATCATTTTGAATCCTTTTTGAAGTTCTTGTTTTACCTGCTTGATGTGAGATCCATAATTCCATGTAATGATTAAGCAATCAACATAAAGAAAAATGATCACTAAGTTTTGACCTTGCATCCTGTAATATAGAGTATCATCAAACTCACTCGATGAAAACCAGCATGCCTAAGGTATTCATCCATCTTGGCATACCATGCTCCAAGTGTTTGTTTCAAACCATATAAAGATTTAATAAGTTTGCACACTTTGTGCTTCTTTCCTTCAACTTCAAAACTAGGGGGTTGATTCATATAAAATTCTTCTTTCAAATGACCATTAAGAAAGACACTTTTGACATCCATTTGATTAAGCGTCCAACTATATCATGCAGCCAAATTTATTACCATTTTTATGGTCTTCCACTTTGTTGTTAGAGAAAATGTTTCTTCATAGTCAATTCCTTCTTTTTGAGCAAATCCTTTTGTGACAAGTCTTTCTTTGTATTTATCTACTTCACCATTATATTTATACTTTATTTGGTAAACCCATTTCCATTCGATGGGTTTAACATTTGTTGGAAAATCAATGAGTTTCCATGTTCAATTTGCAATTACTGAATCATACCCACCCACCATGGCTTGTTTCCATTCTTTGTGCTTCATTGCTTCTACAAAAAAATTGGGTTCAATAGAATCATGAATTACTAAGGAAAATTTTGACTGAGATGAAGTAGAACTTTTGGTTCTTGTTTTGTCTTGTTCATCTGGGTGGGCATCTTTAAGCAATTGTGTGAACCATTTTGGTCTATTGTTTCGTCCCTATGGTGAAGTTTCTGCAATTCATATGTCCTAGATTGAAGATTCATCATATAAGGAAGAGTTATCTAATTCTTGAACAATCATGTTGGGGGTTAAGTCTTTTTTAATCCAATTTGGTTTTCCTCAATAAATTGTTTTTTCTTGAGATACCTTTTTTCTCCAAATGACTAAGTAGATTATAAATCTCTCTAGTTGTTTGAATTTTTGTCTCATTAAAGACTACATCCTGAATGATAATGAATTTTCCATTGGATAGCAACCTATATCCTTTATTCTCATCTGAATAGCCAATAAGAATGAATTTCATACTTCGATTTTCCAACTTAGTCCATTTTTCCTTAGGAACTAAGGCATAACAACTGGAGCCAAAAACTCAAAGATGATAAGTTGAAGGATTAGTACTATACCAAGCTTCATATAGATTAATTCCCTCTAAGCTTTATGTGGATTATCGATTCCTTAGATATATTGTTGTATGAACTACTTTGGCCTAGTATTGAGTGCTTAACCTCTTGAAATGCAACATTGACCGTGTCATTCCCATTAGAGTTTTGTTCATTCTTTCAGTGACTCCATTCTACTGTGGAGTATAAGAGTTTTTCAACTGCATTTTAATTCCATTTCTCCTGCAATAATAATTGAATTCATGTGAAGTGAATTCTCCCCCATTATAAGTTCTAAGGGTGGCAATCTTCTCTTTGGTGGCATTTTCAACTAAGCGTTGAAATTGTATGAATTTGTCAAAGGCTTCTTATTTGTTCTTTAGAAAATATACCCAAATCATCCTTGTATAATCATCAATGAAAAGAATGAAGTATTTTCATCCACCAAAAGAAGATTCCATAGGACCACAAATGTCACTATGGATTAATTGCAAACATCTATTGGCTCGCCATGTACGTGTGAAGAAAGGATCCCTCTATTGTTTTCCAATGATACAGGATTCACACTTACCACATTCTTTTTTGAAAGTAGGAAATCCTTTCACCATTTCATTTTTTTTAAGTTTACTGAGGCTCTCAAAATTCAAATGTCCTAATCTGTAATGCTATAATCCTAAGGAGCTAGGAGATAAATATATTGATGTTGCAAAATCATGTTTATGAGAAATGATTATGCCTTGTAGCCTCAAAAGTTTACCATCTTCATAGCCATTCATTATTGTTTTGAAATTTTGTTTGGCTGAATTAATGTTGATCCATCCATTTTCCATGATAATATGATGGCCTCCTTGTCTGATGAGCACCAAAGACAACAAATTCTTTTTGAATGATGGAACATACCAAACATTAGAAAGTAATACTTTTCCAATTCCTGGAAGAGAAAAGTGAATAGATCATTTTCCTTGAGGTGTATGAGTTGTGCCATATGCCAAGTAAAATAGATTTAGCTCCATATCCTTATATGTTCAAAAACAATCTTTTTTGTAGCATAGATGTTGAGTAGCCCCTATATCTAATAAACAATCATCTCCATAATCTCTTCTCATCAATTTGTTGGTGGAAATTGAATCTGCAAACTCAATCTTTTGTTTTTCTGTCAACACATAATCGTCTTCTTGATTTCTTGCATATTGGGTTGAAGTTGAAGCATTCGACTTAGAATGTTGTTTGAAAGTTTGTGTATCCATAGGCAAATTTTCATTTCGTGTTATACACTCTTCTGCCACATGGCCAATGTGAAGACATCTTTCACACTTTACTTGAGACGTGTATTTTCCTCTTTGATCTTGCGATCTTCTAAAATATTGTTGATTTCTTCCTCTTCCTTGACTTCTTCCATGACCTCGACCATAGTTTAGATTTCTTGATTCTTGAATCTTCCTCTTCCTCTGTAATTTTCATTGGATGAGCCTCTTCCTCTTGTATTTTCATTGTAATTACTTCTTCCTCTTATACTTTCATTGTAAGTACATCTCACATTGTATACCCCTCTTCCTCTTGATATTTCTCCTTGTCTTGAGTTGGTGAAGAGGAGATCTTCCCCCTATTTCTTCTTCTTACCAAATGTCTTGTCATGTTGAACCAACAAATCACCAAGGGAATCAAAAGTTTTATTCTCCAATTTTTTCAGCAATTTGTAATGTTTCCAGAAATTTTTTATAAGAGGGTGGCAATCCACGCATCAAGATTGAGGTCATAAGACTTTCTTCTACATCATTAAATCCACAATTTATTAATTCCATTCTGATATTTTTAAAACGAGAGATGTACTTCAAAACATCTCCCCCTTCAGTTAATTGTTGGTTAAGCAACTTATCATGAAGCTCAACCCTTTTTTACTTAGATTGGGTATCAAACATCTTCTTAAACAATTGCCATGCATTCCAACCATCATTTGCATTTTCAATGTGTATAAACATTCATCTGTTACATGGGATCTTAAAATGCAAGTGCATTTTCATCTCTTGATTCCCATTTTTCTAGTTCTCTAGCATTAGGCAGCTTAATTAGATTTTTTTCTCCATTACATATATCTTTCCACAAGTCATTAAAAACCAATGTACTTTGCATATGACAACACAACACTTATAGTTTTTGGGTCCATTCAATTTGTCGGAATCACTGAATAAATTTACCAATTTTTACATGATTAAATATTTATCAAGTCCACACAATCAAATAAACAATACCATGTACAAGAGACATTGCACACACTGCAAAATAATGTTATAGGGGTTTGTCCTTGACCCTCTTATAGCCTCGATAAAAAAGATGTTGATAGAGTATTTCACTAGACTCTTATCAATACTTTAATTACAAATTAAAATTTTCTTTCAATTAGTCAAACTTTCAAAATTTTACTAAAAATGTTCATAAAATAATGGTCATGCCCCCTTGAAGTGGACATTATGATTCAATGCTTCAATTACAATGAATAATAATGCCCACTTGCTTCACTTCTTAAAAAAAAATGCATATCCCTTAACAATTTTATGTAAATGACATTAAAAAAAAAAATTATATCTTCAAAACATCACAACCCAAAAAAATAACTCTCCACCAAGTTAACATTCTTCAACCTTACTCCCACGTTCACTTGAATGGCATAAAGGATATAAATGGCCAACAAAATAACTTACCACTTTTCCATTTGCTTTATTACTTTTACATAAAAGTAATAAAATATAAGTTAAAAGTATGATCTCCCATCAAAATCCATGCATTGAGACTTACGGAAGAGTGTAAATTATGTACTAACTATTTTGGGTCTTATTCAATTAACGCTTTCATGGCTTGAGCTTGTTATTGTTTGTTCTTTGTTCTATGAAATATAAAGCATGGCGAGCTTGTTATTGTTTGTTCTTTGAAACTTTATCAGTTTTTTACTAGCATTACACTCGGATGGATAAGAACCATGAGATATAAAAGGATCTCTATTTGCATGTAAATTTTATTTAAGATTTCGAGTGTTGACCGCAGAATCAAGCAAAGTGATCTATATAATGATATATGGCACGGATTCAACTATGCACCTAAACATTGGAGAGAAGAAGTTGGGGAGTTTACTAAATTTAAAATAGAAACATACCAATTTTAATTTTTTAAGATCTACCACTTATTCTTTCTTATTTGTGAGATATTTAGATTTAGATCTATTGATTTTCTCTCAAATTTATTTTAAGATTTTCAAAAAAAACTTCAAAAAAAAAATGGTAGATCTAGATTTTATCACAACAAATTTCAAATAATTTGATGAATTGTAAATAATTTTTCTGATTTGAAATAATGAAATACCTTCTTAAAGATCTTGTTTGGTTTGATGAAGAAAGCAAGCTTAAGCTTTGGAGTCTTTTTGTTCACAAATGCATCACGGTATTCTCATCACCACGACCCTTTCATCACAAAAACATTCTCCTCACCATGGCTCTCATACCATGTTAAATTCCAGAAGTGTCCTCAAACACGTAATTTTATTGATCAAGGAAAAGATTATTACATAGTGGGAGAGAGGCAAAGCATATATATAAGCTCAAGCCTTATCTCAATATGTCAAGTGTCCTTGACCAAAACTCAAGGATAATCACTATGACAAGGATTTTACAAGGCCAACCTAGGAAATACACAACTAGTTTTACAATAACTTTATTAATCTAGGAAAATATTCTAATCTAAATAAACTTTAGGATTATTAGGCTCACAAGCCTTCTGGTTGCTTCATGTAGATTTCTTCTTCCATATCCCCATGTAGGAATGTTGTCTTCCCATCCATCTATTCTACTTCAAAATCAAAAGAAGCATCAATAGATAAAATAAATATAATAGAAGTTAACTTGGCAATAGGAAAAAAGATTTCACCAAAATCAATTGCCTCTACTTGGGAATAACCTTTTGCTACTAACAAAGATTTTTATTTCTCCACATTGCCCCCTACATTCAACTTCTTCTTAAATACCCATTTTCTACCAATGAGATTTCTTTTGGTTGACAACTACACGAGATCTGAAGCCTCATTCTTGTCCAAGGTTGTCATTTCTTCGACCATGGTCTTTTTCTAGATTTTTCCATCCTCTGAATCCACTACATTCCTAATAGTTTTAAGATCATCATCAGTAATAAACAAAGAAAAATTAGAATAAAAATAAGGTGGAACATACCTTTTCGGATTCCTTCTTTCCCTAACCAATCTTCTTAATACCAGAGTATGAGGTTCTTCTGCTTCTAATTCTTCTTCTTTTGTAGAGTTTGATTCATCATCCTTCAATTCAAACTCTATTTTCTCTAGTTTTATCTCTCTTAATAGGACTTCTTGTTTAACAACATTTTTTATTTCTCTAAAAACCACATCCCAAATAGATGCTACCTTCTTAGTTTCTGGGTTCCAAATCTTATAACCTTTCAGACCATATTTATAGCCAATAAAGATACACTTTTTAGCCTTTTTATCCAGCTTACTCCTATTTTTGGGGGGAATGCGTACATAGGCATCACAACCAAAAACCCTGAGATATGTAAGGGAGGGTTTATTTCCAGTCCATGCCTCCTATGAAGTCATGCCATCCAATTTTCATGAAGGTGATCGATTTACTAGGTAGCATGCAGTATCCATTGCATCTTCCCAGAATTTATGTCTTAACCTCGTACCATTGAGCATGCTCCTTGATTTTTCCATCATCATCATGTTCATCCTTTCTGCAAGTCCATTCTGTTGAGGTGTGTATGGAGTAGTCTTCTACCTTGCTATACCACACTTTTTACATAATTCTTCAAATTCATTCCCATGGAATTCTCCACCATTCTCTATCCTCAACACCTTAATTTTCTTCTTTGTCTAATTCTCCACAAGAACTTTAAACTCTTTAATTTTTTCAAAGACTTCAAATTTCTTCTTAAGGAAATAAATCCATGTATTGCTCGAGAAGTCATTTATAAATGAGACATAGTACACATATTTATCCAGTGATGGAGTCGACATAGATATAAACACATCATTGTGCACCGATTGTAATATTCCCTCTACCCTTCTAGCACTAAAGGAGAATCTTACCCAATTATGCTTCCCATATAAGCAATGTTAACAAAAATCAAAATCCATGGAGCAATTTGACATACCTTCATCATGTAGTACTTGAAGTCTGACCCCTTTAATATGACTCAGTCTTTAATGCCACATCATAGTCTTTTCTTCAGAGACTATAGGATTTTTTCCTTCTTCAACTCCAATCTCAAGAATAATGGAATTGTTGCACCCATCACTAATAATGGTTCCTAGTATCTTATACAGAGTTCCAATCCGAACTCCCCTCAACAAGACCATTTCTCCTCAAACCATCCTGCAAGTTTCCTTTTCAAACACTATTTTTACACCTGCATCATCCATCTTGCTTACAAAAATCAAATTATTGGCCTATCCTAGGATGTGCAAAGCATTAGGGAGTGCTCTGATGCTACCACCCATGAGTTTCAACTTGATTTTTCCTCTTCCTATGATTTTGGTTGTCGAGTCACCTCCTAGAAAAAAAAACACCTCCAACATACATTTCATACTCGCAAAACCACTCCCTATGACAAATCATATGAAAGGATGCACCTGAGTCAACCAACCATGCCTCGTGATCTGCATGTGTGCTTGAATAAGCCAAGTACACATCCCCTCCTACATCTGTGGAATTTTTTTCTTTTGTAGAAGGGGCATCATCAGATCCCTTCCCTCTCTCAAATTTTTTGAATCTACATTGTTTCTTGTAATTCCCTTCTTGTCCACATATCCAACATACATTTACGATTTTTCCTAGAGATTTAGATCTCCCACTTGAGGACTTATTTTTATTTCTTTCCTGGAAGCGTCCTCTTACAAGAAAGGCATCTATGCTATGGATTTTCATGTCTTTCCACCTCATCTCCTCTGGAAACAAGGATTAAACCACATCATCAAAACTTAAATTAGTTTCCTTACCACCTATGGCCACAACCAAACTATCCCATGAGTTTGGTAAAGGGCATAATACATTGATGCACTTATCTTCATAAGAAATATTAATATCAATAGACAATAACTGACTTACCACAGTATTGAAGGTGTTCAGATTCTATGTCACCGAGTCTCCATATTTCATCCTCTGGTTGTATAGATTCTTCCACATGAAAATTTTGTTTATCAGGGATTTAGACTGATACAAATCCCCTAACTTATTGTAGTTGACAAATCTATATTACATGTTCATGGTTGTATTCATAAAGAAAATATCATTGATTCTATTAACCCTAGTTGCATGCATAATTTTATCAATGTTCAGTTGGTTAATAGATTGCAAGTTCCAGTAAAGAATATTCAAAGCACATAGGTTGAGGGTGAAAATGTTCAAATTTTTAAAGATTTGAAGATTACCATGGATAAATATGTGTTGCATTCAGATTTTTATGCTATGGATATGGATGAAGTGGATATTGTTTTGGGATATCCTTGGATAGAATCAGTGGGTACCATTAATATTAATGTGAAAAAGAATTTTTTGAAGTTGTGGTACAAGAAAAAGAAAATCGCATTGCGGGATGTGTCTCTCAGTAAGAAAGATGGGCCCATGGAAGATAGCAAATAAGTTATTACCAAGTCTAAAGATGAATTAGAGGCAAAGTCTACAGAAGGAGATGAAGCAAAACTACAAGAAGGACATAATCAGGAAGCTAAGGAGGTCATTGACTCAAAGGCAAAAAGTGTTGCAGATTTGAAGAAAAAAGAATAAATTCCCACAGTTTTTGTATATCACCATCCACATCATATAGAGACACAAAATTCATCAAGGCAAGGGTGTGTGCATCAACACATTTATGCACCAGCAGGGCACCAGATAGGAAACCGATCAAGAGGTGCATGGAGGACTACCAGCACTACAGGAAGAGCTCTAGCTACATAAACAATCCCATGGCAACCCCAACATAATGCAGAGCAAGATCAGGGTGGCAAGGTAGTAGATAGACATCATGTTCGACTTCCATTGGGATGGATGGATGGTCATACTTGGTACCAATTGACTACATTGCTTAGTCAGTCATATTGTATGGTTTATTCTCATGTTTCAAGGAAGAAACATGTGAAGGGGGATAGAATGTAGTATACCTAGGGAGGTAATATGGGGTACCTAGGGAGGTACCCAATAGGAATGTAGTTATGTGTTATTAGTGGAAGTCATTTAATATATGAGAATGTGGTCATTCAATGTAAGGTGGACTAGGTCCACTATATTAATAAAGGCCCACTATGGTAGTTGGATGTAATAAATGTGAGAAGGCTCTCTAGAAGGTTACTAGGAGATAGGGAGAGCTATATAAATAAGTGTAAGCAATGTAATGAAACATAGTGAAGAATATTGTGATTGTACAAGAAAGGATTTCTTGAGGATTTTTATCCTTCCATAAGGATTAATATATGGTGTTACCCTACCTCAAGGGTTTTCTCTATTTCTTGTGTTCATGTTATGGTGAATGGTTTATGGTTTATTCTTGGTATTGTTGAAGTATATTTGTAGATATGATATAGGTACTTAACACTTATCCCATATTTTCTTGGTTGTAGCTTCCCCTAACACATTTAGTAATATTGAATCTGAGAGACACAATCAGATTGTTCTCTTTTCCTTCTGATCCAACTTTGTCCAGTATTTTTTTGACATTCTCATAGGTGCAATACATGGATCCATAGTAACCCATTGATCTTTGTCTACCAAACAATATTCCATCTTGAGCTTCCATAGCTCGAAACTTTTCCCGTTAATTTTTTCGATCTCTATCTTTGAATTTCTCTCCATTTCTTTTCACCACAAGAATCGATGTCGCATAGCTCCCGACATAATAAGGTTTATCACAATCCCAAGACAAACTCCTAGACACAAATGCGTCCCCCTAAAGCCAATAACTTCTCTTATACCAAATGTAAGTTTTGAACATTTTACAGTAATGCAATACACACAGATTCTTAACACAAAAAAGAAAACAATTGCAATCACAAATATACACAAAGATTCACCCAAGAAAAACAACATGTTTCAAAGCCACACCTCTAATTCTATTATGCCTCTTCATTGTTTAAGATACAATATACATAGGATCCCGCAATATCCAAAAAAACCTTAATCCATTAACCTTGGATTAGAACTCAACCCTAGTTCCTTAACTCGAATTACATTACCATGGACCACAAAACCGTGTGCCATAAAACTATCAAAGGAGAAAACCATATCGAGAAAAATTGCTCGATGAAAACCTATCAATGATTTTTTTCTCCACGATACCCTTTGGGATTAATTACAGGGCCCTTCAAGCCTAGTTTACAGGACCTTTCGAGTCCCCTTATGACCCACCTCCCACTGAATCATGTGCAAAGAATATAACACATACCCAACATTTACGAGGCTAATGCCAAGCAGAATGCTAGAGTAAACAAGTATATTGAATGATGCATTGATTTAGTGGTATTAATATGTTGAGGAGGTTGCTATCAAGATTTTCAATAATTTATATGAACAAGTGAGCCCTTAAGGCTTTACACCCTCGCTTTTTGATGTCTTGAAGAAGTCAAGAGAGCATTGGAGAAGTGTATTTCCTCAGGGAAGTCACTTAGAATTGTATTTTGCAAGAAGATATTTTTCATGCGATATAGCCTATATCACACGGAAAATATCTTTGTGCAATATAGGTTGTATTGCACAAAAAATAATTTTATGTGATACGAGGAAGCTTGGAAAAGTTTGGGACTTGGAAATTTTTGAGGAAGTTGGCTTATCACATGAAGTTTAACTTTGTGTTGTGCAGTGTATCACATGAAGATAAACTTCATGTGATACATCACACGAAAGGAAAGTTTCCCATGATACGATAAAGGAGAACACAAGGAGGCCTTTTTGCATGAAGAGAACGTTTAAGTGGCACGATGTATCATGCCACAAAGTTCTTGGGTGCGATACATCACACAATTGAATTTTTTTGTCAATATGATAAAGGATAAGGCATGGGTCTCCACCATAATGGAAGGATAAAAAGAATGATGTGACACGAGAGATGAAAACAAGGGTATCCTTGCAAGCCCAAGTTTTTAAGATCACGATATGAGAGAGAAAGTTAGTGAAGGCGGTGAATTCATCACATAGTCAAGAGACTGGGTTGAATGTGATACACCGTTGAAAAACAAAATTTGTGCGATGCGAAAAACTATAGATGAGGGAAGGATGTGGAGAAGAATGGAAGGTGAGGAATAGGGAAGCAAAAGATCAGAAGGAAGGATTGGAGAGGGAAGATGTGGCACATCTAAACAAAGTTTTTGATGGTGCGACATATCACCAAAAGAAAAACTTCTTGCAATATGTCACAAGGCCAAAGAATTTCAAGGACACAAAATGTGGTGGTGGAGATGAGAGTTAAAGAAAATGGAAAGGGAATAGTCTTTGTGGCAAGAATTGAGATATTTTAGCATACAAAAAGGGGAGACGACCATAGGAGAAGTGAATTTTTGAAGGGTTTTGATATAGCACTCAAGTGAACTTTTTCCCTAAGGCAATAAGTTGGGAAGGAGTATTTCACCTCGATATTCATGTAACTCAATGGTTGTCCATACACATGTAAATGTATGAACATATGGTGCCATGTCAACTGGCACATGTGGAATCAATTGGATGATGGCATGGCAATAGAGAGGAAGTCCTTAAGAAACTTTAGAAATCCACAACTTTGTGCTCAGAGCTCAGAATTGAGCAAGAATACAGTCATTGGAAATCTCTCGATGAGTAGAACATCGTTAGAAACTCAAAAGTGAATTTGGAACTAGATGAAAATTTGCATTTACCCCAACTCCATAAATCTACTTAGGGGGTTGGGTATGTTACATAACCCTTAAATTAACACCAAGTGGGTTGGAGACAAATTACAATGCATTTGAACTAGATATTCTTCCCTACTTGGGTTTATATCCTATGTTTGATGCAATTCTATTGTGGTCATACAAAAAACCTTTAGTGGAGTAGTCTACTATGCAACAAAAACTCCCATTTTACCTTTATCTAGAGCTTAGTGCACCCACATAACAAGATCAAATCATCAATCAAAAGATAAAATACATGGAACCAGACCATATCCTTATAGTAGATTGTGAAATCATGGTAGATGGTTCTCTATATGCCAAGTCCAAAACAAGGTTTTCATTTATGTACACATGCAATAGGGACCCTTGTAAATTTGAAAGGGACGATTTATCTAAGATAGAATGCATAACCCTTTCTAGCATAATTTTTAGTGTCTATGCAACTTTCAAACCTTAGAAAAACATCCAATTCAAGTGCCAAGCTCAACCTCGATACTATTACAAGTCTCAACTCATAAATAACAATGCCAATGCAACCACATAATTTTGAGCCACCCTTCCATGCACAACACCGTGTCTTCTTCAACATCACTACCCACATAAGTGTCAATGCTAGACATATATTGATGCATAGACCTGCATGAGCAATAATGGCTCAACTCGCTAACAAGGCAAAGTGTCAATCATACAATTAATGCAATACTTAACAACATTAGCCCAACACACTCATACCTAAGCAGTTCACATGAATGACACATGGAAACCTTAATAAACTACACAATGACATGCAATCCACTCATTGTCACATGCCATCTAATGTGCAACCATTTTATACACATGATTATTGTCAACTTAACAAGGAATCTTCTATATCCTTCTAGAAGCTTCTTCCTATCCATTTATTTTGAAGTAGAATTTCATCCACATATTTCCTTTCATATTCCTATCAACTTGATCCTACTATAAATAAAAATATACATGTTTGACAACCAAGAAGGTTTTAGCTAAGAAAGTACTTTCCTACTATATAGAATTAGTTACAAGTATATCCACATCCATTTTATAGGGGTTCTATGTATTTTTCTTTTATTATTAGTGAAATATTATTTTCCAATAAATTATGTTTTGATATTTTCACACAATTATGATTTGTCATTTGTTGTTCTTTTATATTTAGTATAGAAATTCTTTGCATGTTTATTGTTTACTATCCCAGCACTATCTTGTTTTATGATTTATTAGAAATTAATATCAAAATGTTTTTGCCACAACCTTGAAATTATTTCTAAATCTTATTTGTCTCTCAAATATTCATCCCAAAATTTGGAGTAAATGATATTTGGATTCTTATTATTTTCATAAAAGTATCCACCATACCTTTTCATATCCGCCATACCTTTTCATGGTCCAATATTATCATTTCTAACAAACCCTTGCTCAAATCTATCTCCACACAAACTCAAGTATATATAGATAAATTTTGGAAGGTGTACAAAAATGGATGTTCATATCCGCCATACCTTTTCATGGTCCAATATTATCATTTCTAACAAACCCTTGTTCAAATCTATCTCCACACAAACTCAAGTATATATATATATAGATAGATTTTGGAAGGTGTAGAAAAATGGATGGGAAAATTTCCTTGATCATGTAAACAAAAGTGTTGAAAAAGTTATATAATTATAACTTTTTCAACACTTTTGTTTACATGATCAAGGAAATTTTCCCATCCATTTTTCTACACCTTCCAAAATCTCTTTACAAATGAATTTTCCCATCCATTTTTCTACACCTTCCAAAATCTCTTTACAAATGAATTTCCTTGATCATGTAAACAAAAGTGTTGAAAAAGTTATAATTATATAACTTTTTCAACACTTTTGTTTACATGATCAAGGAAATTTTCCCATCCATTTTTCTACACCTTCCAAAATCTCTTTACAAATGAATGGGGTGGCTTGATAGTGAAAGCCACTAAAGCACTTGAGCGTGACATTGTAATTAAATTAAATTTCATAACCTATAATTTCATAAATAACCTTACATTTCTCCAAAACCAGTTATTCTATGGTAACATTCTTATTTTCTAAAGTTCTAAAAGTTAAAAGAATAAAAAATAAAAAATTATTCTGAAGACACTTCACCACAATGAACATTGTTCCATTTCTCCATGACTTCAGCACTTGGTAGCCAAAAGCCATTAAAATGATATATAAGTGTTGGTTCATTATGATTTAACAAGTTGTTATGACCTTCTCCAAATAGCTTTACAAGCAGGATTACTTAGTATTTCTCAATGAAAACTTTCGATACATGCTTTGCTACAATTATCGCATCTCCTTTTCCCATTCGAAAATCACGTTTCCCATCTCCTTTCAAGGGAAAAAAATATTTTATTATTTACACGTATAAAATAAATGGAGGTTGTTCCACAGTCCTTTGTGAGGAACATTGTTACTCCATGTCCAGATAGGGTTAACTTTTCTCTGGAGGAGCTTAGAACTAGCTTGGTAGCACCCTCCAGCCCCTCTCCCACTTTTGGGGATCTAAGTAATGTGGAAGTGGTAGTCCCTAAGGGAACTCGGGTGGTGGAATGTGAGGGGGAGAAGGATTTCTTTGTTGTGTCGAGTTACAAGGAGTCAGAACCTGGGGATTGCTCTTTGGGGGAGACACTGGACTCCCTAGTCCCTCTCCTTCTAGAGGTGAACTCTTTGATCCTGCTTCCTACTTACTAGGGGAGAAATGTTGTTAAACTCCTGGGAAATTCTGACTTGGTGGGGAAGTCAGGGAACTCTATTGGGGGTGTTGGGACTAGTTACGCCTGGTCAAAGGGCTTGGGATTCGAGACTTTCCCTATATAAATGAGAAGTGCCTGTAAAAAGGCTACTTTCTTAGCTCCAGTAATGAACCCACTTACTATCTTTGTTTCTGACTCCGGGGCTTAGAGGCATGAAATCCCTTATTAGGGCCAAGCCATGATCCTACTCACCATAAATATTAGAGGGGTGGGAGGGGCAGGGTGCTGAAAATGACCTCCATGAACAGATTTCTACGAAAGTCCAAACCAGATATTATTTTTTTACAAGAAACACTTGTTGACGAGGAGAAATCCTATTTGTTTATGTTAAATTTTATGCCCAACTAGTTCACGTGTGTTGTTAGCTCTGTTGGAAATTCGGGGGGTCTTTTGGTGACATGGGACCCCAAAAAAATTGATTTGGAGCCTTCACTCTGTTGTGGGAGCATTTTATTATCTGGTATCTCTTTAAAAAATAATAAGATTTTATGTTTAATCAATGTATATGGACCCTACAATGAGAGAAAAGTTTTTTGGGAACAACTGGCGGCGAGTGGTTTATTAGCTACTAAAAACTTGATTTTTGCAGGAGACTTTAATTTCACAATAGGTGCAGATGAGGTCTGGGGAGCTACGACACAACTGGATAAACTAGTTAGCTTTTTTAAACTACTTCTTCATGATAACCATTTGGTGGATTTGCTTTTGGATGTTGTGGCACCAACATGGAGAAATGGCATAACAAGGGTTGATAGTATATCAAAGAGGTTGGATCATATATTGGTATCAAAAAATTCACTAAGTGAAGTGGGTAGGTATCAATCATGGGTGGAAATTCCATTCTTCTCATATCACGTGCCCATGATTGCCCAGTTTGATTTTCAACCTTTTTTTATGACCTATCCTTTTAATTTAAATCTGTCCTGGTTGGCAGAGGAAGAGTTCTCAACTATTGTAAAAGAGGTCTAGCTAGATCCTGCCTTCCTGTTGGAAAATGATTTCCAACACARATTTGTGTGGAAATTAAAAGTGTTAAAGAATCGGAGAAAAACCTGGGCTAGGCTTCTACGTCATGCAAATTTTCTCAGACTAGAAACTCTAGAGGAGGAGCTTTGGGCGACTTACATGGCATTGYAGAGGGATGGAATAGSCCCGATAATTGACTGTCACTTAAAATCATTGGAGGCAAAACGAAATACAATTCTTCTCCAGGAGGAGGAACTCTGGATACGRAGAAGTAGATTTATTTGGATGAAATTTGGGGATCATAACACAAGATTCTTTCATAACTATTCCAGCGCTAGCAGGAACAAGAAACACATYTGGGAGATAATGGATGAKAATGGCCAGTTACATAGGGGCCAAGAGGCTCTCAAAAAAGAATCTACAAGACACTTTAAAGGTATGTTTATAGTTGATTCCTACACCTCCCCAGCTAACCAAGTAAATATTGGTAGGTTGTTCTCTCATTTTGTCACAGTGGARGACTCTCTACTTATTAAACATCCTTGCACAAAATTGAAAATTTTGGAAATATTAAAGCTTTTCGCAAAASGAAAAGGTCTGGGCCTAGATGGTTGGAYGGTTGAATTTTTTACTCACTTCTTTTACCTTCTTGGTGATGACATGTTGGAACTAGTGGAGGACTCTAGGATCAGAGGAAAGGTGCAAAGCTCTCTTAATTCAACTTTCCTGGCATTGATACCAAAGGAGAATAAACCAGTGACATTTGGAGACTACAGACCCATTTCACTCTATAATATATGCTATAAATTGATAGCAAAGGTGATTGCAAATAAAGTCAAGCCTATTCTCTCGAGGGAACTGTCGAGCGAGTAAATTAGATTTTTAAAAGGCAGGAAGATTTTGGACGCCATTGGGACAGTGAAATAATGTCTACATAGTATAAAAGTAAAGAAGTTAAAGGCGCTAATTTTAAAATTGGATTTAAAAAAAGCATATGACTGTGTAAACCGAGACTTTTTACACTTAATTCTTGTCCAAACTGGCTTCAGTCTATCTACTACAAACTGGATTATGAGTTGTGTTGTCAGCTCCTCCTTTGTTGTTCTGATAAATGGTGAGACTTCTACTTTTTTCTAGAGTGAACATGGTCTAAGACAAGGTTGTCCACTCTCGCCACTGTTGTTCATCTTAGTCATGGAAAGTATTAGTATGTTGTTGAAGAAAGGCCAATCTGAAGGAAGTTTGACTGGGGTTAAAGTCTGCAGGGTTATAAAAATTATTCATCTTATATTTGTCGATGACATCCTTATCATGACAAAGGCTTCTCTTGAGGAGTGGATGGTGATTAAATCACTATTGGATCTTTTGTGTTGTGCCTTGGGTCTCAAAGTAAATTTAAACAAATCAACTTTCCACCACTCGGGTATACAAGGGGAAGCCTTGGAAAATCTTAAGGATTCTTTTACAATCAACTTTGTTGATTTTTCTGAAGGTTTTAGATACCTGGGGTACTTCATAAAAGCAGAGAAATCAACTTTTGAATATTGGAGATGGCTTATTACTAAATTTGAAAACAGGACTAGTCATTGGTGCAACCGTTGGTTATCACTCAAGGGTCCTTGCATTCTTGTAAAGGAAGTTTTATAATCCCAATCAGTGTATTGGATGGCCTTAGTGACAGTCCCTACATCTATGCTCTCTAAGATTCGTCAATTGATTTTTGACTTCCTCTGGTCAGGTGGTGGCTCTGCACACCATTATCACCTCTGCAACTGGGAGATGCTTTCCAATTCAAATTCATTAGGAGGTTGGAGCCTTAGGAATATCTTCCATTTAAGTCGTACCTTGGCTATAAATTTTTTATGGCATGTTCTTATGAAAAAAGGTATATGGCACAAGGTGATTAAGGATAAGTATCTTCCCTATGTTTATGTCGCAACTTGGCTCAGATCGGCCACAGTTATTCATCCTTTGGCCTCAAAGACTTGGAAAAACGTGTTGAAGTCTCTTCCTCTAATCACTCATTGGCTAAGCTGGAATCCTAGTAATGGGCACTTAGTATTAATTGGACTAGACAAGATTTTGGGCATCGGGGATTCCTCGTTACTCTCCTAGGATATTCTGATGGACTTAAAGAATAAAGATACTCATTATCTTTACCAAGACAGAGCCCACACTTCATTGGGGTTTATAACCAATCAATGGAAAAGAAGCTTAGACTTGGGACTTTCGGGGTCTTTGGCTATTGAATGGAATTCCTTTTGTAAGGCTCTTATTGAATCGGGTATCCATCTCCAGCCTAGGGATGACATATTAATTTGGACCAGTGGAGACCAATCGAGTATTCTCACTGTTAAAAATGTTTATAATGCACTGGTGAGGAAATTTTGGCCACTTCAAATTGTAGGGTGGAGGAGGCTACTGTGGACTTGAGATCTAGCCTACAAAATCAAATTGTTCACTTGGCTTATCGTGGAGATGAAAATTTTAACTTGGGAAAATTTTCAAAAAAAAGGTTGGGAAGGCCCAAGTGTTTCCCCATTATGTTCTAGGAATTATGAGACGGTTCTGTACTTGTTTGTACACTTCACTTTTACCCTCCAACTATGGAATATTTTAAATGCATCATATAGTCTAAGTTCTCCCTGGGGTGGCAGCTCTATAACAAATTATTTTGACACTTGGTTCAAAAAGGAGAAGTTTTTTAATACTCTTCGCTCGCTGGCCTGTTGGTTTATTTGGTTGGAAAGAAATAAGTGTATATTTGAATCTTGTATTCCCTCCACTCAGGGGGTTGCCTTTAAGATTAGAGGGATGTTGGAAAACTTGAGTGGTCTACGGCCTTGGAAAGGGAAGAGTACCAGAATCAAAAAGACACATGCTATTACTCTGGCTTATGTTGGTTGGTTTGATGGTGCAACCCAAGAAAATGGGTTTTTGAGTGGGGTTGGGGGAGTATTAAAGCTTTCTAGAAATATTAGTTACAAGTGAACTCTAAATTGTGGTCTGGGAACAAACACAAGGGTCGAACTTCTTGGAGTGTGGGCATCCTTAATCTTAGCAACTCGGTTAGGCATTGATCAACTCCAAGTCTTTGGAGACTCAAAAATTGTGATTGATTGGTTGAATTATAGGGTAACTCTACAAGTCACTTCACTTATGGGTTGGTTGGACAGGATCCTGGAACTTAAAAATTCTTTCAACATTATCATATTTTCTCACATCTACAAGGAAGAAAATGGGGAGGCAGATACTTTATCAAAAAAAGTGCTACAGGTGCTAGAAGGAAAGATCCATTACAACAAATGGATTGAAGGTCACGAGGTCCCCTCCCTTTTCCTGCACCTCTTTCTGTGACTGATTTTTCTCTATTATTTTGGTAGTTATGCTACTTAGCTAGACTTGGTTGTCTACTTTACATCAAAGTTAAATGTATCTAATATGTTTTTTTCTTTGGAGGTGATTTTTGTGGTGAGTTGTCAATACTAAAAAGTACTTGAGGGTCTATTTTGAAAGACTTTTTCAAAGTGGCTAGGAGATGGTTGTAACTATCAGTTTTATGTACTTTTTTGTGAACAACATATCTTAAATATATTGAGAAATTTTCTGTTGGAAAAAAAGTGAGAGGAGCTCATGTACTTCCCCTCCATTGAAGTATGGCATGGTGAAACTTTTTCATTTAAATTCATTTAATGACAAAATTGAGTGTTTCCTCGGCACGGAAGGTATTGGGTGGTCTATGGTATTGGGTGCAAAAATAATATGAGCATTTATGGTACAGATAGAAGAAAATTGAGAAAAAATAATGTTGAAAAGAGAAAGAGAGTGTTATAAAAATACTTTAAAAAAATGAGTGAACAATATTATTATTATTATTTTCTTTTAGGTAATATTCCACATAGATGAAGAAAGCTTAGAGAAAATAATGTGCAAAAGAGAAAAAGAGTGCTACAACAAAATTTTAAAAATGGAAGAATAATATTGTTCTCTTTTTTCTTTTTTCTCCTTTTTTTTCTTCTAGATAACATATCTCGAGGGAACCACAGAAATACTTCCCCTCATTTCGAGGATGGTATCCAAGACAAATCCTAAATTCTTCAAAGCACAAGGTTAGGTAAACAACTCGTGAATAAATCATATATACCTCATTAACAATTGGCTCACTAAAAGAAAACATATCACAAAGTGGGATTTGAACCTGAGTGGCGAGGGTAACAACTTTTTTGGGAAAATTTTAGGGGCTAAATTTCATCCATGGGCTAATTTTCCATGATTTTTTCCAAAAAAATATTCACCAATATTTTTTTTTAATGATTTGCCCAAATTCTCCAGGTTAAAGTATTTTACTTTAAAAATCACCCAAATGTTCTAGAAAGTATATAAAATCCTCAGAAGTTTGAATATTTTAACAAAAATATCGCCAAACATTTTATGGTTGGCATTTTAAGAATTTGTAAGATTCACCAAAAAATTTACACTTTAAGATAAATCTAGATCCTTAAAATTTTCCTTGCAATTTTTCGTAAGAACCGCTAAAGATACAACCAATTGACAACAATATCACTCTCTTACACATCGTTTTTTATTAAATTGTGAGGAAATATTACATAGGTGTCACCAATTTTCAATAAGAATAAGATTTACAATGACAGATCTTATGATAAGATTTCACCACACGTTAATATACTTATTTTTCTTTTCCTAACTTTTACTCTTTCTCTTTCTATATATAGAAATGCATTCTATTTTTTCCTATTTTTCATAATAATGGATATATTTGTATTAGAAAAAACTACAATTGAATAGGACAACGTTGTAATACAAAAAATTATGAGTTTGACCACAACTTACTAATAAAAAATTAAATTATTTCGACCAAAAATATTTAAACTTGATTTCCTAGATCCTACCCTTATATGCCTAGCAGGTATATTTCCTTACAAATTGAAAAACAAAAATACATGATAAAATATGACACATATAGAAATAACTAGAGATTAGGCCCTTGAAGGACATCTACTTCTAGGTCCACCCAAGCCTCAAAAGTTGATCCACATAGCACATTTCTATGTTAGAATGATATACAAGGTGTACTTCACCTATAATGTCCACCAATTCTGATTGAGGAGAGTGCTAAGTGTCCATATACTTGTCCTTAGCTAGCCAAAGAGAAGCCATAGGGAGAGGAGTCCCCAATAGATGCACAAATGAAAGGGGGAGGGGGAATTTGGAATCACCCCCTAGGGGAGGTGAAGGTGGGTTGAAATTGTACCAACTATTGTACCAACTAGAGAATGTAGAGAACCAAGATGAGACTCAAGCTCCAAGTACTTTTGTCGATGAATTTGCATGAAGGTTGTGACCTCTTGTTCCAATTCCTTAAGCTTCCGCATTTGGGTGGTCGTTTGCACTATGCATTGATTGTAATACCCCAATTTTGATCCCCATATTAGAAATGTATATTTGTGTATGTGATGAATGGCCAAGGGCCATGCAATGTAATATGTAAATATTGCACATTGAAGGTTAATAATAAAAATGCATCACCAGCTGCTAACACACAAGGACAAAAACATGGGGGGGTATGATTCCACAAGAGAGGAAAGAAAGGGGGGCTTAAGGGGCCAAATCCAGACAATATTATTTTACTCCTAGCCTAAATTGTTTTTCTTATGTCATCCTAAGTCATACCAACCTTGGGATTAGTTGCAAGTAAGATACATGGGCATCTTAGGAAGACACGTGGTGAGTTGTAAGCATGAAAATATAATTCATGAATTTTGTTTATTGTGTGGTCTTTTGCAATCATTATAATAGAAGCCTTGCTTGAGAGCTAAGTTTCCATGACTATAGTGAAATTATGGGAAAGGAACCCATGTGAAAAATTATGACCTTGTGTGAAGGGAATTGTTGCCAATGAGAAGAATAGTGATAGTTGAAAATCCTTGGAGTCCCAATAGAGATATTTTATGGACAGTTTGTGCTAGAGCCCAGAGGGGAATTGGGGTAGCTTGAGGGACTGTAGAGAAGAGAAGGGGATCCTATTCCTTGGGTTGTGGGGGTTGAAGGGGAAAGAGAGTTGGTGGAATTGGGATAGTTGTAAGAGTTGATAGTTTGTGATAGTTGGGAAATGGGGTTGTGTGAGAGGACTAGTGCCAACCATAGGAAGAGTTCATCCTTGTGGACTCATAGCCTCATATTGGGGGTGGCTTATTGTAGAAAGAGTACCATGCAAATGAGCCTATTGTTGGGTGGAACATCCTTCTTCTACAACCAATTGGTGTTTCATTTCCCAGAAAGACAAGTGTTATAGTGTATTTGTTGTTATGTTGATTTAATGTTGGTTATGATATTAACATAATGTTGTTCTATATATATGTATCAGTATGCATGATTAAATTGTATTTTCATTAGCCCGCTTGGTCATACTTGCATGCGTAAATCATTAAATAGTAGGACAATGGTAATTATGGTATTAGATCTTTAGAATGAGAAATTCATCCCAATAAGATGGGTGGGCATGTGACAGAAAGGTATCAAAGAAAAATATAAAGTTGGTGGAAGGAACTTTGAAGTACCCCACTGCCTAAAAACTATTACAGGGGTGGTTTTCTATGTTACAAAGTGGTATCAAAACAAGGAGTTGAAGGAAAGTTTTTGTTTTCTAGAAGTACCATGTATCCTCAACATTGGGGATTCACCTTGTTGACCAATATATTATCATTTTCATTCATAAAGGAGGATTTAAAATTGTGAAAAATAAAGTCAATATATTGTGAGTATTGGGGGTATAAAAGGGGTATCTAGTAAAAATAGGGTTTTTTTATTGAAAATATGTATTGGAAGGGGGGTTCAATAAAAGGATTTTGGGAGGTATTTATCGATGTCTATTGAAATTAAGGGTATTATTTAATATCCCATGAATGTAGATGTTATGTCATAGGTTCATTGAGTGAATACCCAGTGATCATCAACAACTAACAAAGGGTACTAAGTACATTACAAAATGGTATCAGAGCTACTAGATAAAGCATTGGGGTTGTGTGGAAAAAAAATCAACATGTATATGAAGAAATTACAATTTGTTGATCGTGTGTTTGATAAAATGCCCACGTGGAAAATTGTGTAGAAGTTGCATATTTTTTGTTGACAGAGTTTATATGCCAGTATTGAAGCTACTACAAAAGCTAATTGATGAAATTATAAGTTTGGCCTACACAAGGAAATTGGGAAAACTTGTGAATGYCAGTAAATAGACAGTCCATGGGGTCGAATTYGGCATAAGAATGAATAGATGATAGAGTGATTGAGTTATAGAGTTTGATCCTAGAAAATTCATGGCTACCGTGAAATTATTTGGAATATATATATATATATATATATTTCTTGAAAAATGTTGAAAATATGGCATGGGTCGTACTAGTGATGTCGACTAGCAAGGTAACATGGAGGCATTAATGTGCTTCCAGGTGGAGTCCGGGTGTGTGGGTGGCAACTGTGAGGTAGGTTTCATGGTGGTGAGGTGTATGTGCCAACAAAGGCAATTGATAGAGGTTATGGCAACAATTTTCAAAAGGTTGCAAAGACCTAGTAACTGTTATCGAGGTGACATGTGTCCCCTAGGTGGTAAGTAGTTACAAAGACCAAGGGATGTTTTAATCGATAGCATGTTATGCCCATGTAATAGATCTCAATCATTGATATAAGATCTAGCATAGGGAACATGTGTGCCAACAAAACGTTGTCGAAGGTGGGACCCCTACCTATCACATCAACCAAGGACAATGCGTCAAGGGGAGGATGCAAGGATAGAGTGGTAGCCCCTTTCCCATCCACAATCAGGATCATGCTAGGTAGGTGGAAAAGGACAATCAATTATAAAGTGGCCCACAATTAATTAAGTGATAATAAATAAAGTTGTAAAGTAAAAGGAAAAAGATAAAAAGAGCCACGGGAACTCGACATGGCATACGAGGAGGTAGGGTAAGGTGACATGGCAGCATTAGAAGGTGGAAAGTGGATACTAGTGCCACATCAATAGGCACGTGTCATGCCACATCAACAAGATAAAGTTATATTTAAAAAGAAAAAATATGGAGCCAAAATATTGTTTTAGCCATAACAAGAGTAGGAAATCTCAAAAGTAGGTGAAATTTCAGGGTTAGGTCCATGATAAGGAGGACCATAAAAGTTTCAGTGAGGTTCATTGGCTAATTCGGATTCAAAATTCCAAAAATAATATATTAATGGTTTTTAAAGAACATGGTAGTACTCACTAATAAAGGCCCTGTTGAATGTGAAATTTTCATAGTGAGTAACAGGAGTAGACATGAAGAAATCCATTGGATCATTTGGCCAAATTCCAAAGGGTTTGGAATGAACATGCACAAATAGGACAAAATCCACTATTCCAAGAGATTTTTGGAGATTTTGGAAACTTCAGGGGCGGAAAAGGGACCCAATATCACCAATATAGAAAAATTATCATAGACAACATTTGATCTCCTAGACAATCCAAACATTTTTTTCTTACTGAAGTTCTTCTATTTTTTCTTTGTTCAGAAGATAGTCATTTTGACTAAAAATTCCAAGTCTAGAGAAAATGCAAAAAGGGCAAAGTTGACAATTCCAAATTGATCCAAAAATTGATTGGAGCATTAGTTCATTAATTTGACAGTTGTTGTGTACTCACCATCATTACTATTACTTGTGCTCAATACAAATTTTTTCTTGTTTCTTTCCAAATTTCATTCTATAAGTGGTAGAAGTTGGTTTGATCTTGATTGTGATAGTGAGAAAAATGCATAAAATGGGAAAAAATGGTGATTTCTTAGAGCTATAAATTTTAGCTCTGAACTCAAATTGGGCCATGGGTATAGTTAGTGGAAATATAATTCAAAGGATAATATGTATGAAGGCTCATATTTTAGATAGTGATTCAGATTCCTTCATAAAGTGAGAAGAAGGACCCATAGCCCCAATTGATAACAAAAATTGGCAATGTACATAGTTTCCAAAATTTGAAAGAAATGTTATAGATTTGTAAATGATGTGTCTCTAATAGTTTTAATTGTGTACACACTTCTTGCAAAATAAATGCTACAACAAGAACAAATAAATATCATAATTGAAGAGTAACATTGAGGACGAGACATGGAAGATGCACATGGACCTCACATTCATGAAGAAGTTAAAGGCCTGAATATTAGCATGGGAAATGAGGAGATAGAGTCCAATGGACACAGATATAGAATGAAGTGATTAGAACTTGTAGAAACCATGAGAATTTTGAACATGGAAGTGCAAAGTTGTAGACATGATAATGAAAAGTTGTTAAACGCTCAAGAGAAGAAAAAATAACTAAATACTCAACTGCTACAAAGTTTAAATCAGCTGAAGAGGAAAATAAAAGAATGGGTCAGTGTCGAGCTGCAGATATATCATGTAAATCAACATTTAATTGTCAACCCGGAAAGGTAGACTTAGAGGAACCAGCACAGG